>JAUCBJ010004486.1:0-35941 GCA_032718475.1 Nemertoderma westbladi | reverse complement strand
AGAAAAAATTACGCGATTCCTAAATTTGTACACTACCCGGTTAAAAAGTACGCATGTGATGGGATTAGTCCTACAATTGCGCCAATAAAAGATAAGTTATTTTCGGTAAAATAAACTTATCATTCGAGGCTAAGACCCCAAGATCCCTTCCTATAATAAATGTATAATAACAAACACCTCGAAAAATACAGCTTGCCAACACATTGTTACTATCAATAATAAAAAATCAGGGGCTAATAAAATGGCAGCTGGCTTTGAAATTAATACTCCATATCTCAAGAACCTGTGGCCTAGTGGTTGTAGTCTCGGCTTCCACCTCGAGGTCCCAGGTTCGAATCCGACACCACGCTGATGAGACCCAGTAAGGTCGAAACGCGTACGTGGTTTGGAGAGATATGAGATATTAATTTCAAGAAAAAATTACGCGATTCCTAAATTTGTACACTACCCGGTTAAAAAGTACGCATGTGATGGGATTAGTCCTACAATTGCGCCAATAAAAGATAAGTTATTTTCGGTAAAATAAACTTATCATTCGAGGCTAAGACCCCAAGATCCCTTCCTATAATAAATGTATAATAACAAACACCTCGAAAAATACAGCTTGCCAACACATTGTTACTATCAATAATAAAAAATCAGGGGCTAATAAAATGGCAGCTGGCTTTGAAATTAATACTCCATATCTCAAGAACCTGTGGCCTAGTGGTTGTAGTCTCGGCTTCCACCTCGAGGTCCCAGGTTCGAATCCGACACCACGCTGATGAGACCCAGTAAGGTCGAAACGCGTACGTGGTTTGGAGAGATATGAGATATTAATTTCAAGAAAAAATTACGCGATTCCTAAATTTGTACACTACCCGGTTAAAAAGTACGCATGTGATGGGATTAGTCCTACAATTGCGCCAATAAAAGATAAGTTATTTTCGGTAAAATAAACTTATCATTCGAGGCTAAGACCCCAAGATCCCTTCCTATATAATAAAAGAATAATAGTGGCGCAGTAACAGTCCCTTGAGGAATGCCACTGGTCACCATTCGAGTCCCACTTCACTTAATACTCCACTATCCCTAACAGATTGGGTACGCCCAGTAAGAAAGTTACCTGTCCAAACTAAATCTAAGTTAACTTAAATTAAAGTTAAGTTAAATCCAAATCTAAGTTAAGTCTAAATGCACTACAGTCTACAGATATAATTTTGTCCACTGGGTCCATTATATTTCCAATGTGCAACCAAAAGGAACAAAATAATGGAGTTGAATTCCTCAATAGACAAATATCATAAAATAGCCATGCATTAGTTGTATATAGTTTTTCTTGCTTTACTATCAAATATCTTACTAGCATCCAAAAATAACAATAAAACCATTGAAGTTGCACTTTAATTTAACGAACTTTATCTCACACAAGCGATTTCAGAATTGTTTGGTGGACCAGCAGCTTCCCCTACTACGAAATGAATCTTATCACTAGTATTAATTAAACATTACAATAGAGTTGGGGACTTCCCTCGTTGGAAAAATTAATATATTCTTTGAATAGCCCCAAAATCCAAAATAGCTATGAAGCATCCAAATAGCTATGAAGGATCCAAATACATATTTGAGACCGTCTTTGGCCAAAAAGTTCAGAAATCATGTTGAAATTTGATTTCTGTGCAGTCCAGACCATAAGCCACACATATTTAAAAATAAAATTGAAAATCCTATTTCTGGAGAAGGCCCAAATTAATTTTGACCAAAATGCTCACATCTCCAACCAGACACTATATAACATTGGAGGTGTCTCATTGGTTCCCCCAAGCTTGACACTAGAACAAAATTCGCCTCCGCTTTGCAGGACATTGCTTTCGCCGTGAGGACCTGCCAGTGCATAATCTTGTACTTTGGCAGCCTCATGGAGTGAATAAGCATGGTGGACAGCCCATGACTTTCTTGAGACGCATCTTAAAGGACACTGGCCTTGAAGATGCGGATGATCTAGCAAATGTCATGGGTAATAGGGAGTTGTGGCGGCGCAATTTTGTCGACAAGCCGGCACAGCATTCTTAAAAATGCAGCTGCAATGCAGCATGCCGATACTAGTATTAGTACTTAACAAGTTATGTGGAAAGATATTGAAAAATTAGGCCTATCACGATAAAAATACAGTCCATTTCTCATTCAAAGTATTATAGCATGAAAACTTTTCAATTAAACATCAATTAAAATATTCAAATAGTTCTCACATGAATTATCTACAAAATGAATCATAAACCACATTCTCAGAATGAAGACTTCTCAAGAAATAGGATTTTTAAAATACCCGATCGGGTAAAATGTTGTTTCCCGGAAAATGCAATTCAGTGTGAGACAGAAATATCGCACTTTGACTCTTTAGCAAACAACTAAATTATAGTCACTTAATGGATTCTTCAATGAGTAGAATGCCAGATACTTGCTAAATGCACTAATTAAGTAAACTAATTACCAATTGAGAAAGAAGTCAATTAAAGTAAATGTTCGGGGTCTTACCTGGCAGAAACAATAAAATGCTGATGTTAGTGAACGTTTTTGCCCTTACTGGTCTACTTCAGACTATATGATGATAAAAGTTAACCCATTAGTAAACCCAAGTTAACCCAAGTAAACATTAACCCCAATATTATTAATACCTTTACTCTGTGTCTTACCATCCTGGGACTGCATTATTGTTTACGACTTCGTTATTGCCTTTTGTCATAACGCATTAACCCCGATAGTATTAATACCTTTTACTCTGTTTCTTGCCATCCTGGGGATTGGGTTATTTGTATTTGTGCACAATATAACGATTACAATCATATTTTCAATTCTAAACCCCCCTTTTTAACACTTCGTGTACTGTACATCATACTGTACCTGCCCTAAACACGTATACATGAACCGGAGTACGATTTCATTATCCCTTTTTGTTATAACAACCCCGATTTAATAAAATACATTTTACTCATATCTAATGGTAGCTTTAAATAAACTATGTGTATTTTACTAACCTGTGTTTTGTGCATATCTCTCCTTAATGACATGTTATTAGGACCTAATCACATAGAACCCTTGTAATATAATAGAGAGGGATTTTTGAATTGGTGGTGTGATGCAATTATTATTACAATAATTTAACTTTTATCATAATATAGTCTGAAGTAGCCCGGTAAGGGCGAAAACGTTCACTAACATCAGCATTTTATTGTTTCTGCCCGGTAAGACCCTGAACATTTACCTTAATTGACTTTTTCTCAATTGGTAATAGAATGTTAAATCATCTTAATGAGATTGGCTCTAACACCGCTCCCTAAATGTATAGAACAAATAAATGTTAAGTGTGAGAATAAATGTTTCATTGGGTAATCGTGAAAGGAATAGTGAACTTGGGAGAAACGAAATTGCGACAACTATGGAGAATCGGGAAGCCTGGAAGGATCTCAATTCTACTGTCCAAGTTCGCTCGACCTAGTAGTAGTATATAAGTTTAGTTTAGATTGGATTGGTAATTGAGCTGAATAGTTTATTTTGATGAGGAAGAGTGTACGATTTGCTTTGCTGCATTTGTAATTAATGTGAGCCATCCGCGATAGGGTAGATGCTATTGTAATCTCCAAGTCCGCAGCACTCATGCAGTAATAATATGTCAATAATCACCGGGCAGTACACAGTGGGCCAGAAACCCTGTTTTGTGGCCAAAATTCATTATTGAATTTTTGAAAAATATTCATAGTTTGGGCACTATTTTTCACCTATACGGGTTTTCGATAGTGGCGAATCTTCTGAGATGAGTCTCAAATTCTCAAAAGGTGCCTTTGTGGCATTTCTGGCACGTGCCAAAATTTGCATATTTGGTAAACACAATAAACACAGAAAGAATAGCACAGATTTCGGTTCCACAAGGTTTAACAGGGTGCTGAAGCTTTAGTAAATGGTTTCAAATTCTATAGTGGCACAGAAGTGGCACTTTTTAGCATGTGGCACATGGTACTTTGTTTGGCATTGCACAAAATATTAAAATTGCTAAAGTTTAATAGAAATCTGAAGGTGAGGGTGAAGGCGGGGTAGCTCAGTTGGTTGAGCGCCAGGCCTGCAATCTATTGGTTGTAGGTTCAGTCCCGCCAGGGTCCACTCAGCCTTTCATCCACTGGGGTCGATGAAATGAGTACCAGTTAAATAACTGGGAGCAAATCTTGGGATAGGAGTAGCGCCCACCCCTACCCTCGGGTAGAAGCTATTGAAAGAGGAGCCTGTTTGCTTGCTTAATAGAAATCTGCCCTTTGCGGTTTTTATAGGTTTTCAAAGGAGCTGATTCCATTACAAGTAGTTTAGAATTACCCAGTGCAGCAGTGGCACAGATGTTACACTTTTTAGCATATGGAACATGGCACTTTTGTTTGGCATGGCACAAAATATAAAAATCGCTAAAGTTTAATAGAAATGAGCCATTTGTGGTTTTTTTTGTAGGTTTTCAAAGGAGCTGATTCCATTACAAGTAATTTTGAATTATCCAGTGGTACAGAAGTTACACTTTTTTAGCACGTGGCACATGTGTTCAGCATGGCACAAAATATCAAAATTGCTACTAAAGCATGATATAATTATCTTCTTTATTTTCAATTTGTTTTCATTTTTTTAAATATTTTCTTTAGTGTATTGAAATAGAGGTTCTAATGCCCCCTCCAGTTTTGACTTTAAGTAAACTTTAAATTATTATATGTATCTAGGTATTTTCAGTCTATTATGGCTTTTTTAATAAACTAGAAAAATAAGGTATGGATGCTGATTGTATTTTATTAACCTTCCTGCATTGTTCGTTTCAATACACATCTACAGTGCTTGGGGTACTATAATACCCCACACTAATTTACCATAATTTCAATAACAAATGTATGATAAGTCTAGGTAATTTACCTTGTGTGAACCATGTTTAGTTATCAGCTAGTGTTTTTATGCCATTCCATGAGTGCCAAGTAGTGTATGTCTGTCTGTTTGTCAGTTCGAGTGTCTGTCAAATATTTAAATGTCAATTTATCCATACTACTAGGATCGGCATGCTGCATTGCAGCTGCATTTTTAAGAATGCTGTGCCGGCTTGTCAACAAAAATGTCAATTTATCCATAATGGCTTGCCGAAATCGCACCAAACTTGGTAAACTCGTTGTATTGTATAGTAGATAGACCATCTGTAAGTTTTGTTACGTGCCATGCAGGTATAATCATTTAGTCTGGTGTCAGGCAAATTTAGGTTTTCAAAAAAACTGCATCATTTATCTAAAACAGTGTGTTATATATATATCTATATAGACAATAAGACAATAGTAGTATTCAGATAATATATAGGCAAATACTGATACATGCAACTTACAGTACATAGAGAAACATGAAATATAATAAAACTAGAGTTGTAGTAAGGAATGTAGGGTGACCTGGGCCCGTACATTCAAAGCAATCACAAATATAATAAAACATGGGATAATACAATATATTAAGTATTATATACAGTAAAATATAGGCCCCAGGAATGTATTACCCTACATAATAGTCCAATATACAATATACATACCGGTAATAAATGTAGTGTAGGTACAGATAGAAAGATTATATTTGCAGAATAACAATAGATATATTGTAGGCCTATAGTGTAGTAGGCAAATATACGAGTCAATCCTTATGGTTTGCAGTTGTAACAAACTGAATATGCGTGCCTCACACATATACATTTATGGCATTTGCAGCAACTCATTGACGATTTCACGTCGTCCTCACGATGACATTCCTCGCAGCGCCGTTTCTTTGACTTCCTGGAATCTGCGATTGAATCAGAAACAGTTGGACATTGACTGTCTGTTGAAGGAGAGGATGATGTCCCTTGAATATCTCTAATAGAATATAGAATATCTCTCCAGGGTGGCGGCTTGTGCAGACCGGGGAAGAACTGCTCGGGATTCTATATGAGGTGTAACAAGTTCTCGCCCAAGGTGTTCTAGGAATAAACGTCTCCTCCGCATCTTCTGCTTGTCATTCCATTCAGGGAACAAATCCATCCAAACACAAAATGAATTGTAGGCAGAAATATCGAGTATATACGCAAATACAACAACTGGCCAACGCTTAGTCATTCTTTTCACCGTGTATGTCGATAAACATTTATCAACGGCATCAACATGCTTTTTAGAAACATTGTCTCCACAAACAAGTCGGCTTTACTAACAGCATATAAATCTATGGTGCGTCCTCTACATGAATATTGTACCCCTGTGTGGTCTCCGTTTACAAAGAGATTTATAAACCTCGTGGAACGTGTACAACGGTACTTCTGTAGGCGACTCTTTCTTAGGTGCAATCTGTCCCCCGCTACTTATATTGATCGCTTACATTTTTTGAATTTGCAGCCGCTAGAGGTACGTAGACATGTTTTCGATTTAAAGATGGTCTACCGTATAAAACACGGACTGGTAGATCTTGAGAGCGCCCAGTACTTTTCTGAGCCGCCTCGTTCAGGTCTGAGAGGCCACAACCAAAAGCTTTTTGTACCGCGCTGTCGGCTGCAGATATACAAACATTATTTTTCAAATCGTGTTGTGCCACTCTGGAACTCCTTGCCGTCTGAAACTGTTGGTGCAAAATCAATTTCAATATTTTCTCATTTGCTACTTGATTTCGATTTTATGCCTTTCTGTAACTTTGATATCTGATATAATTTAATTATTGTTCATATCATCCATGGTCCAAATTTTAGTTTTACTTATACCCAATTTCCTACCGTCCGTGAGTGTAGCTGAAATGATTTTATTTCTGAAAATTTTTATAAATCCGTTTTTCCTCATAATTGTTATTGCTGTTTTTACATGTGTTTTCATTGTATCGTCCGAAATTCTACATCCTACTGTATGTATACTCATAAATCTACTGTATGTATAGTGAACTTTAAACCTACACTGTAAGTGCCTGGTGCCTAGTGGTGGTCTCCCTCTAACGTGTTTTATTTGTTTGTATAAATTGTTGTATTTTTTACCATTAAAGAGCGCTAATTAAAAAAAAAAAAAAAAAAAAAAAAAAAAAAACACCGCCCTTATACATACCTACTATCAGGCTAACATACAACTGTACAATGGCTATGTACCGGTACCGTACAGTACCTACCCATATACTGATATCCATATACCGTTTAGGCTATTCAGCTACAATACAATACCTACTATCAGGCTAACATACAACTGTACAATGGCTATGTACCGGTACCGTACAGTACCTACCCATATACTGATATCAATATCAGGACTACAGTCTACAGTACAATAGATTTAGTACTGGGGTACTATAGTACCCCAAAGCATAGTAGGAGGTTGAACTAAAAATATGTCAAAATAATAAATATTTTTCAAAAAACGTAAATATATTATGAAAGATATGGTGCAGGCATTCCTAGAAGACCAGCTTCTAAGCTGCTGGCAACTCTGAGCACGAGCTACTCAAAGTGGCTGTGGGGTACTATAGTACCCCAACAGTGCAGGAACAACCAGCAAGCAGCTACAGTCAGTGACCGGCTACAGTCAGCGAGCGGCTACAGTCAGCGAGCGGCTACAGTCAGCGAGCGGCTACAGTCAGCGAGCGGCTACAGTCAGCGAGCGGCTACAGTCAGCGAGCGGCTACAGTCAGCGAGCGGCTACAGTCAGCGAGCGGCTACAGTCAGCGAGCGGCTACAGTCAGCGAGCGGCTACAGTCAGCGAGCGGCTACAGTCAGCGAGCGGCTACAGTCAGCGAGCGGCTACAGTCAGCGAGCGGCTACAGTCAGCGAGCGGCTACAGTCAGCGAGCAGCTACAGTCAGCGAGCGACTACAGTCAGCGAGCAGCTACAGTCAGCGAGCGCTTTCAATGTATTAAATTGTTATTCCTTGGCCGAATTATTCTGCTATACAATAGTAAGACAACGTCTTACTATTCTTACTACTTACAACGACAACGCCAATGTCTTAGCCTTTTATTAAGACAGGCTTACCCTTACACGAAATAATAGGCCAGAATCAATTAGTTACTACTTGCTGGTGTTGCTTATCGTATGTACGACGTACGTAGGCTCGGCTCAGGTAATAGAGGCATCTAGGAAGGCTGCCGGGGAGATCAGGCAGTACACAGTAATGAATTACAAGTACTGTACAAGTAGCAGCAAAAACACCATAATTGACGATAAATGACATTTTTTTGAAATAATTAACATTTTTAAAAGCCAAATTCTCAAAAGGGGCACAAAAGGGCATTTTTATAATTTACTGGATAGAAGTGCTATAAGGCTAGTTTTCAGATAAAATTAAACAAGTCACTTTTGGGGTATTGTGGCCAATTCTGGCCCACTGTGCAGTGGTTCCGTGAGCACTGCGTCACCGGACAGCAGTTCCATGGGCATTGTGTCACTGGGCAGCGGTTCTGTGGGTACTGCGTCATCGGGCAGCGGTTCTGTGGGCTACTACTAGGATCGGCATGCTGCATTGCAGCTGCATTTTTAAGAATGCTGTGCCGGCTTGTCAACAAAATTGCTCCGCCACAACTCCCTATCACCCATGACATTTGCTAGATCATCCGCATCTTTAAGGCCAGTGTCCTTTAAGATGCGTCTCAAGAAAGTCATGGGCTGTCCACCATGCTTATTCACTCCATGAGGCTGCCAAAGTACAAGATTATGCACTGGCTGGTCCTCACGGCGAAAGCAATGTCCTGCAAAGCGGAGGCGATTTTGTTCTAGTGTCAAGCTTGGGGGAACCAATGAGACACCTCCAATGTTATATAGTGTCTGGTTGGAGATGTGTGCATTGTACTTGACACAATGTACCCGGCGTAGCATTCTTGTGAATGTGCCATCCAGAGATTTGGTGTCCTCAGCAGTTAGAGCCCAGCATGGACTCCCGTAGAGGAGTACTGGAACTACTGCTGCTCTAAATAATCGGACCTTAAGTTTCCGATTAATTCTAGGTGACTTCCAAATCCTGGAAAGCCTATTCAAGGCTGCCCATGCCTTTCCCTTACGTATTCGAAGGTCCTCACCTGAAACTTGGCGGAAATGAAAGGCTGAACGCCGTCCAGTGAATGGCCATTAAATCGTTCACTACTACTACTATACTTAATACCATTGGACTATTACAGGATGGTGTGGCTTCAACTTGTACTGAATACTTTCAACGATTTCGTAGACAGACTTTTGTTACTCCCAAAAGCTACTTATCATTCTTGGATGGTTATAAAGCTTTTTACGCAGAGAAACAGGAAACCCTCAATACACTGGCCTCTCGAATGGATACAGGTAAGCGGAGTTCCGGCGCCAAGGGGCTGGGCGGGGGGGGGGGGGGGGGGGTTCTGGCCCCAATGGTCCGGACGGAGTTGCGGCCCCAATGGTCCAGCAGACAGAGTTCCGGCCCCAAGGGGCTGGGCGGAGTTATGGCCCCAATGGTCCAGACAGAGTTCCGGCCCCAAGGGGCCGGGTGGAGTTTTGGCCCCAATGGTCCGGATGAAGTTCCAGCCCCAATGTTCCGGACAGAGTTCCGGCCCCAATGGCCCAGACAGAGTTACGGCCCCAATGGTCCGGACAGAGTTCCAAACCCCAATGGTTCGGACAGACTGATGGTTCAGACAGGTTCAGACATATTATAAACCTATACCTTTACCTTACTCTCCTATAGATAGGTTATTATATACCTATACCTTTACCTTACTCTCCTATAGATAGGTTATTATAAACCTATACCTTTACCTTACTCTCCTATAGATAGGTTATTATAAACCTATACCTTTACCTTACTCTCCTATAGATAGGTTATTATATACCTATACCTTTACCTTACTCTCCTATAGATAGGTTATTATAAACCTATACCTTTACCTTACTCTCCTATAGATAGGTTATTATAAACCTATACCTTTACCTTACTCTCCTATAGATAGGTTATTATAAACCTATACCTTTACCTTACTCTCCTATAGATAGGTTATTATATACCTATACCTTTACCTTACTCTCCTATAGATAGGTTATTATATACCTATACCTTTACCTTACTCTCCTATAGATAGGTTATTATAAACCTATACCTTTACCTTACTCTCCTATAGATAGGTTATTATAAACCTATACCTTTACCTTACTCTCCTATAGATAGGTTATTATAAACCTATACCTTTACCTTACTCTCCTATAGATAGGTTATTATATACCTATACCTTTACCTTACTCTCCTATAGATAGGTTATTATAAACCTATACCTTTACCTTACTCTCCTATAGATAGGTTATTATAAACCTATACCTTTACCTTACTCTCCTATAGATAGGTTATTATAAACCTATACCTTTACCTTACTCTCCTATAGATAGGTTATTATAAACCTATACCTTTACCTTACTCTCCTATAGATAGGTTATTATATACCTATACCTTTACCTTACTCTCCTATAGATAGGTTATTATATACCTATACCTTTATCTCCTATAATTTACAGGTTTGAAGAAATTGGAGGAAGCGACGGAATCTGTGAATGAGTTAAGTAAGGAGTTGGTTGTAAAGGAGAAAGACTTAGCGATAGCCAATAAGGAAGCAGATATTGTGCTTAAAGACGTTACAGTCTCGGCAGAAGCTGCAGAAGTTGTCAAAAAACAGGTTTAACAGAAATCATTAGTGGCATGTTTCTTAAATTTATTTATAATTAATTAAATTAACGAATTATTTACTGCACTTATGAACACTTAATGACCCCATGTTGGGAAGGAGTGAGAATCAAACCTTCCGAATCTGCAAAAAACATAGGAACACAATTAAATGACGCAATTAATAACTATATTTATTGTACTCTATAACATTTACAGTAGAAACCGGAATAGCCGAAACCTAAACTATTGAACTATAGAACTATAGCAACGGAGGTAGGGCAACCAAGGAGGTAGTGTGGTGTTGTTGGGTCTGGGACCAACAACGGAGTTAGGGCAACCAAGGAGGTAGTGTGGTGTTGTTGGGTCCGGGATCACTAACGGAGGTACGGCAACCAAGGAGGTAGTGTGGTGTTGTTGGGTCCGGGACCAACAACGGAGGTACGGCAACCAAGGAGGTAGTGTGGTGTTGTTGGGTCCGGGATCACTATCGGAGGTAGGGCAACCAAGGAGTTAGTGTGGTGTTGTTGGGTCCGGGACCAACAACGGAGGTACGGCAACCAAGGAGTTAGTGTGGTGTTGTTGGGTCCGGGATCACTAGCGGAGGTACGGCAACCAAGGAGGTAGTGTGGTGTTGTTGGGTCCGGGATCAACAACGGAGTTACGGCAACCAAGGAGTTAGTGTGGTGTTGTTGGGTCCGGGATCACTATCGGAGGTAGGGCAACCAAGGAGGTAGTGTGGTGTTGTTGGGTCCGGGACCAACAACGGAGGTACGGCAACCAAGGAGGTAGTGTGGTGTTGTTGGGTCCGGGACCAACAACGGAGGTAGGGCAACCAAGGAGTTAGTGTGGTGTTGTTGGGTCCGGGATCACTATCGGAGGTACGGCAACCAAGGAGGTAGTGTGGTGTTGTTGGGTCCGGGACCAACAACGGAGGTAGGGCAACCAAGGAGTTAGTGTGGTGTTGTTGGGTCCGGGATCACTATCGGAGGTAGGGCAACCAAGGAGTTAGTGTGGTGTTGTTGGGTCCGGGACCAACAACGGAGGTACGGCAACCAAGGAGTTAGTGTGGTGTTGTTGGGTCCGGGATCACTAGCGGAGGTACGGCAACCAAGGAGGTAGTGTGGTGTTGTTGGGTCCGGGACCAACAACGGAGGTAGGGCAACCAAGGAGTTAGTGTGGTGTTGTTGGGTCCGGGATCACTATCGGAGGTACGGCAACCAAGGAGGTAGTGTGGTGTTGTTGGGTCCGGGACCAACAACGGAGGTAGGGCAACCAAGGAGTTAGTGTGGTGTTGTTGGGTCCGGGATCACTATCGGAGGTAGGGCAACCAAGGAGGTAGTGTGGTGTTGTTGGGTCCGGGACCAACAACGGAGGTACGGCAACCAAGGAGGTAGTGTGGTGTTGTTGGGTCCGGGATCACTATCGGAGGTAGGGCAACCAAGGAGGTAGTGTGGTGTTGTTGGGTCCGGGACCAACAACGGAGGTACGGCAACCAAGGAGTTAGTGTGGTGTTGTTGGGTCCGGGATCACTAGCGGAGGTACGGCAACCAAGGAGGTAGTGTGGTGTTGTTGGGTCCGGGATCAACAACGGAGTTACGGCAACCAAGGAGTTAGTGTGGTGTTGTTGGGTCCGGGATCACTAGCGGAGGTACGGCAACCAAGGAGGTAGTGTGGTGTTGTTGGGTCTGGGACCAACAACGGAGGTAGGGCAACCAAGGAGGTAGTGTGGTGTTGTTGGGTCCGGGACCAACAACGGAGGTAGGGCAACCAAGGAGTTAGTGTGGTGTTGTTGGGTCCGGGATCACTATCGGAGGTAGGGCAACCAAGGAGGTAGTGTGGTGTTGTTGGGTCCGGGACCAACAACGGAGGTAGGGCAACCAAGGAGGTAGTGTGGTGTTGTTGGGTCCGGGATCACTAGCGGAGGTACGGCAACCAAGGAGGTAGTGTGGTGTTGTTGGGTCCGGGACCAACAATGGAGGTAGGGCAACCAAGGAGGTAGTGTGGTGTTGTTGGGTCTGGGATCACTAACGGAGGTACGGCAACCAAGGAGGTAGAGTGGTGTTGTTGGGCCTAGGACCAACAACGGAGGTAGGGCAACCAAGGAGGTAGTGTGGTGTTGTTGGGTCCGGGATCACTAGCGGAGGTACGGCAACCAAGGAGGTAGTGTGGTGTTGTTGGGTCCGGGACCAACAATGGAGGTAGGGCAACCAAGGAGGTAGTGTTGTGTTGTTGGGTCCGGGATCACTAGCGGAGGTACGGCAACCAAGGAGGTAGTGTGGTGTTGTTGGGTCCGGGACCAACAACGGAGGTACGGCAACCAAGGAGGTAGTGTGGTGTTGTTGGGTCCGGGATCACTAACGGAGGTAGGGCAACCAAGGAGTTAGTGTGGTGTTGTTGGGTCCGGGACCAACAACGGAGGTAGGGCAACCAAGGAGTTAGTGTGGTGTTGTTGGGTCCGGGATCACTATCGGAGGTAGGGCAACCAAGGAGGTAGTGTGGTGTTGTTGGGTCCGGGACCAACAACGGAGGTAGGGCAACCAAGGAGGTAGTGTGGTGTTGTTGGGTCCGGGACCAACAACGGAGGTAGGGCAACCAAGGAGGTAGTGTGGTGTTGTTGGGTCCGGGATCACTAGCGGAGGTACGGCAACCAAGGAGGTAGTGTGGTGTTGTTGGGTCCGGGACCAACAATGGAGGTAGGGCAACCAAGGAGGTAGTGTGGTGTTGTTGGGTCTGGGATCACTAACGGAGGTACGGCAACCAAGGAGGTAGAGTGGTGTTGTTGGGCCTAGGACCAACAACGGAGGTAGGGCAACCAAGGAGGTAGTGTGGTGTTGTTGGGTCCGGGATCACTAGCGGAGGTACGGCAACCAAGGAGGTAGTGTGGTGTTGTTGGGTCCGGGACCAACAACGGAGGTAGGGCAACCAAGGAGTTAGTGTGGTGTTGTTGGGTCCGGGATCACTATCGGAGGTAGGGCAACCAAGGAGGTAGTGTGGTGTTGTTGGGTCCGGGACCAACAACGGAGGTACGGCAACCAAGGAGGTAGTGTGGTGTTGTTGGGTCCGGGATCACTATCGGAGGTAGGGCAACCAAGGAGGTAGTGTGGTGTTGTTGGGTCCGGGACCAACAACGGAGGTAGGGCAACCAAGGAGGTAGTGTGTTGTTGTTGGGTCCGGGATCACTAACGGAGGTACGGCAACCAAGGAGGTAGTGTGGTGTTGTTGGGTCCGGGACCAACAACGGAGGTACGGCAACCAAGGAGGTAGTGTGGTGTTGTTGGGTCCGGGATCACTATCGGAGGTAGGGCAACCAAGGAGTTAGTGTGGTGTTGTTGGGTCCGGGACCAACAACGGAGGTACGGCAACCAAGGAGGTAGTGTGGTGTTGTTGGGTCCGGGATCACTATCGGAGGTAGGGCAACCAAGGAGGTAGTGTGGTGTTGTTGGGTCCGGGATCACTAACGGAGGTACGGCAACCAAGGAGTTAGTGTGGTGTTGTTGGGTCCGGGACCAACAACGGAGGTACGGCAACCAAGGAGGTAGTGTGGTGTTGTTGGGTCCGGGATCACTATCGGAGGTAGGGCAACCAAGGAGGTAGTGTGGTGTTGTTGGGTCCGGGATCACTAACGGAGGTACGGCAACCAAGGAGTTAGTGTGGTGTTGTTGGGTCCGGGACCAACAACGGAGGTACGGCAACCAAGGAGTTAGTGTGGTGTTGTTGGGTCCGGGATCACTAGCGGAGGTACGGCAACCAAGGAGGTAGTGTGGTGTTGTTGGGTCCGGGATCAACAACGGAGTTACGGCAACCAAGGAGTTAGTGTGGTGTTGTTGGGTCCGGGATCACTAGCGGAGGTACGGCAACCAAGGAGGTAGTGTGGTGTTGTTGGGTCTGGGACCAACAACGGAGGTAGGGCAACCAAGGAGGTAGTGTGGTGTTGTTGGGTCCGGGATCACTAACGGAGGTAGGGCAACCAAGGAGTTAGTGTGGTGTTGTTGGGTCCGGGACCAACAACGGAGGTAGGGCAACCAAGGAGTTAGTGTGGTGTTGTTGGGTCCGGGATCACTATCGGAGGTAGGGCAACCAAGGAGGTAGTGTGGTGTTGTTGGGTCCGGGACCAACAACGGAGGTAGGGCAACCAAGGAGGTAGTGTGGTGTTGTTGGGTCCGGGATCACTAGCGGAGGTACGGCAACCAAGGAGGTAGTGTGGTGTTGTTGGGTCCGGGACCAACAACGGAGGTACGGCAACCAAGGAGGTAGTGTGGTGTTGTTGGGTCCGGGATCACTAACGGAGGTAGGGCAACCAAGGAGTTAGTGTGGTGTTGTTGGGTCCGGGACCAACAACGGAGGTAGGGCAACCAAGGAGTTAGTGTGGTGTTGTTGGGTCCGGGATCACTATCGGAGGTAGGGCAACCAAGGAGGTAGTGTGGTGTTGTTGGGTCCGGGACCAACAACGGAGGTAGGGCAACCAAGGAGGTAGTGTGGTGTTGTTGGGTCCGGGATCACTAACGGAGGTACGGCAACCAAGGAGGTAGTGTGGTGTTGTTGGGTCCGGGACCAACAACGGAGGTAGGGCAACCAAGGAGTTAGTGTGGTGTTGTTGGGTCCGGGATCACTATCGGAGGTAGGGCAACCAAGGAGGTAGTGTGGTGTTGTTGGGTCCGGGACCAACAACGGAGGTACGGCAACCAAGGAGGTAGTGTGGTGTTGTTGGGTCCGGGATCACTAACGGAGGTAGGGCAACCAAGGAGTTAGTGTGGTGTTGTTGGGTCCGGGACCAACAACGGAGGTAGGGCAACCAAGGAGTTAGTGTGGTGTTGTTGGGTCCGGGATCACTATCGGAGGTAGGGCAACCAAGGAGGTAGTGTGGTGTTGTTGGGTCCGGGACCAACAACGGAGGTAGGGCAACCAAGGAGGTAGTGTGGTGTTGTTGGGTCCGGGATCACTAGCGGAGGTACGGCAACCAAGGAGGTAGTGTGGTGTTGTTGGGTCCGGGACCAACAACGGAGGTAGGGCAACCAAGGAGTTAGTGTGGTGTTGTTGGGTCCGGGATCACTATCGGAGGTAGGGCAACCAAGGAGGTAGTGTGGTGTTGTTGGGTCCGGGACCAACAACGGAGGTACGGCAACCAAGGAGGTAGTGTGGTGTTGTTGGGTCCGGGATCACTATCGGAGGTAGGGCAACCAAGGAGTTAGTGTGGTGTTGTTGGGTCCGGGACCAACAACGGAGGTACGGCAACCAAGGAGTTAGTGTGGTGTTGTTGGGTCCGGGATCACTAGCGGAGGTACGGCAACCAAGGAGGTAGTGTGGTGTTGTTGGGTCCGGGATCACTAGCGGAGGTACGGCAACCAAGGAGGTAGTGTGGTGTTGTTGGGTCCGGGACCAACAACGGAGGTAGGGCAACCAAGGAGGTAGTGTGGTGTTGTTGGGTCCGGGATCACTAGCGGAGGTACGGCAACCAAGGAGGTAGTGTGGTGTTGTTGGGTCCGGGACCAACAATGGAGGTAGGGCAACCAAGGAGGTAGTGTGGTGTTGTTGGGTCTGGGATCACTAACGGAGGTACGGCAACCAAGGAGGTAGAGTGGTGTTGTTGGGCCTAGGACCAACAACGGAGGTAGGGCAACCAAGGAGGTAGTGTGGTGTTGTTGGGTCCGGGATCACTAGCGGAGGTACGGCAACCAAGGAGGTAGTGTGGTGTTGTTGGGTCCGGGACCAACAATGGAGGTAGGGCAACCAAGGAGGTAGTGTTGTGTTGTTGGGTCCGGGATCACTAGCGGAGGTACGGCAACCAAGGAGGTAGTGTGGTGTTGTTGGGTCCGGGACCAACAACGGAGGTACGGCAACCAAGGAGGTAGTGTGGTGTTGTTGGGTCCGGGATCACTAACGGAGGTAGGGCAACCAAGGAGTTAGTGTGGTGTTGTTGGGTCCGGGATCACTATCGGAGGTAGGGCAACCAAGGAGGTAGTGTGGTGTTGTTGGGTCCGGGACCAACAACGGAGGTACGGCAACCAAGGAGGTAGTGTGGTGTTGTTGGGTCCGGGATCACTATCGGAGGTAGGGCAACCAAGGAGTTAGTGTGGTGTTGTTGGGTCCGGGACCAACAACGGAGGTACGGCAACCAAGGAGTTAGTGTGGTGTTGTTGGGTCCGGGATCACTAGCGGAGGTACGGCAACCAAGGAGGTAGTGTGGTGTTGTTGGGTCCGGGACCAACAATGGAGGTAGGGCAACCAAGGAGGTAGTGTGGTGTTGTTGGGTCTGGGATCACTAACGGAGGTACGGCAACCAAGGAGGTAGAGTGGTGTTGTTGGGCCTAGGACCAACAACGGAGGTAGGGCAACCAAGGAGGTAGTGTGGTGTTGTTGGGTCCGGGATCACTAGCGGAGGTACGGCAACCAAGGAGGTAGTGTGGTGTTGTTGGGTCCGGGACCAACAATGGAGGTAGGGCAACCAAGGAGGTAGTGTTGTGTTGTTGGGTCCGGGATCACTAGCGGAGGTACGGCAACCAAGGAGGTAGTGTGGTGTTGTTGGGTCCGGGACCAACAACGGAGGTACGGCAACCAAGGAGGTAGTGTGGTGTTGTTGGGTCCGGGATCACTAACGGAGGTAGGGCAACCAAGGAGTTAGTGTGGTGTTGTTGGGTCCGGGACCAACAACGGAGGTAGGGCAACCAAGGAGTTAGTGTGGTGTTGTTGGGTCCGGGATCACTATCGGAGGTAGGGCAACCAAGGAGGTAGTGTGGTGTTGTTGGGTCCGGGACCAACAACGGAGGTAGGGCAACCAAGGAGGTAGTGTGGTGTTGTTGGGTCCGGGATCACTAGCGGAGGTACGGCAACCAAGGAGGTAGTGTGGTGTTGTTGGGTCCGGGACCAACAACGGAGGTAGGGCAACCAAGGAGGTAGTGTGGTGTTGTTGGGTCCGGGATCACTAGCGGAGGTAGGGCAACCAAGGAGGTAGTGTGGTGTTGTTGGGTCCGGGACCAACAACGGAGGTAGGGCAACCAAGGAGGTAGTGTGGTGTTGTTGGGTCCGGGATCACTAGCGGAGGTACGGCAACCAAGGAGGTAGTGTGGTGTTGTTGGGTCCGGGACCAACAACGGAGGTAGGGCAACCAAGGAGTTAGTGTGGTGTTGTTGGGTCCGGGATCACTAGCGGAGGTAGGGCAACCAAGGAGGTAGTGTGGTGTTGTTGGGTCCGGGACCAACAACTGAGGTAGGGCAACCAAGGAGGTAGTGTGGTGTTGTTGGGTCCGGGATCACTATCGGAGGTAGGGCAACCAAGGAGTTAGTGTGGTGTTGTTGGGTCCGGGACCAACAACGGAGGTAGGGCAACCAAGGAGTTAGTGTGGTGTTGTTGGGTCCGGGATCACTATCGGAGGTAGGGCAACCAAGGAGGTAGTGTGGTGTTGTTGGGTCCGGGACCAACAACGGAGGTAGGGCAACCAAGGAGGTAGTGTGGTGTTGTTGGGTCCGGGATCACTAGCGGAGGTACGGCAACCAAGGAGGTAGTGTGGTGTTGTTGGGTCCGGGACCAACAATGGAGGTAGGGCAACCAAGGAGGTAGTGTTGTGTTGTTGGGTCCGGGATCACTAGCGGAGGTACGGCAACCAAGGAGGTAGTGTGGTGTTGTTGGGTCCGGGACCAACAACGGAGGTACGGCAACCAAGGAGGTAGTGTGGTGTTGTTGGGTCCGGGATCACTAACGGAGGTAGGGCAACCAAGGAGGTAGAGTGGTGTTGTTGGGTCCGGGATCACTAACGGAGGTAGGGCAACCAAGGAGGTAGTGTGGTGTTGTTGGGTCCGGGACCAACAATGGAGGTAGGGCAACCAAGGAGGTAGTGTGGTGTTGTTGGGTCCGGGATCACTAACGGAGGTAGGGCAACCAAGGAGGTAGTGTGGTGTTGTTGGGTCCGGGATCACTAACGGAGGTACGGCAACCAAGGAGGTAGTGTGGTGTTGTTGGGTCCGGGACCAACAATGGAGGTAGGGCAACCAAGGAGGTAGTGTGGTGTTGTTGGGTCCGGGATCACTAACGGAGGTACGGCAACCAAGGAGGTAGTGTGGTGTTGTTGGGTCCGGGACCAACAACGGAGGTACGGCAACCAAGGAGGTAAGTAGTGTGGTGTTGTTGGGTCCGGGACCAACAACTGAGGTACGGCAACCAAGGAGGTAGTGTGGTGTTGTTGGGTCCGGGACCAACAACGGAGGTAGGGCAACCAAGGAGGTAGTGTGGTGTTGTTGGGTCCGGGACCAACGACGGAGGTAGGGCAACCAAGGAGGTAGTGTGGTGTTGTTGGGTCCGGGACCAACAACGGAGGTAGGGCAACCAAGGAGGTAGTGTGGTGTTGTTGGATCCGGGACCAACAACGGAGGTAGGGCAACCAAGGAGGTAGTGTGGTGTTGTTGGGTCCGGGACCAACAACGGAGGTACGGCAACCAAGGAGGTAAGTAGTGTGGTGTTGTTGGGTCCGGGACCAACAACTGAGGTACGGCAACCAAGGAGGTAGTGTGGTGTTGTTGGGTCCGGGACCAACAACGGGGGTAGGGCAACCAAGGAGGTAGTGTGGTGTTGTTGGGTCCGGGACCAACAACGGAGGTAGGGCAACCAAGGAGGTAGTGTGGTGTTGTTGGGTCCGGGATCACTATCGGAGGCAGGGCAACCAAGGAGGTAGTGTGGTGTTGTTGGGTCCGGGATCACTAACGGAGGTAGGGCAACCAAGGAGGTAGTGTGGTGTTGTTGGGTCCGGGATCACTAACGGAGGTACGGCAACCAAGGAGGTAGTGTGGTGTTGTTGGGTCCGGGACCAACAACGGAGGTAGGGCAACCAAGGAGGTAGTGTGGTGTTGTTGGGTCCGGGATCACTAACGGAGGTACGGCAACCAAGGAGGTAGTGTGGTGTTGTTGGGTCCGGGACCAACAACGGAGGTACGGCAACCAAGGAGGTAAGTAGTGTGGTGTTGTTGGGTCCGGGATCACTAGCGGAGGTACGGCAACCAAGGAGGTAGTATGGTGTTGTTGGGTCCGGGATCACTAGCGGAGGTACGGCAACCAAGGAGGTAGTGTGGTGTTGTTGGGTCCGGGACCAACAACGGAGGTACGGCAACCAAGGAGGTAAGTAGTGTGGTGTTGTTGGGTCCGGGATCACTAGCGGAGGTACGTCTATCCCATCATTGTAGACATGTACCGTACAACAAGAGTCCCACAAGAAATGAAAACAAATAAGTTGGTGCCAGTTCCCAAGAAGGGCAACCTAACACTCTATGGTTCTTTTCGGGGAATCTCATTGATCTCGATTGCTGCAAAACTATACAATAGAATTCTATTAAATCGCATCAGGGATCCCATTGAGAGACTGCTACGTGGAAATCAGAATGGGTTCCGTAAAGGTCGTGGGACCATGGAACCCATTTTGGCACTTAGAAGGATAATTGAAGAGTTATCAAAAAAGAAAGACAGGCATTTGGCTGTTATCTTTGTTGACTTCTTCAAGGCCTTTGATTCAGTCTCTCGCTCACGTATGTTCAGCATACTTTCATTATATGGGATCCCTGATGAAATTATTGCAGCAATCAGATCAGTATACGATGGTTCGACAACATTTGTGTCTACTGTTGACGGTGACACAGAACCATTTGAAGTGTTATGGGGCGTCCTCCAAGGAGACACACTTGCACCATTCTTGTTCATTATTGTGGTTGACTATGTTCTACGCATGTCCTTAGATCATTATAATGATGATGGGGTGATGATAACTCCACCTACTGGCTCCAGAAGTCGAGGAAATCCTGCCAAGTACCTAACTGATCTAGACTTTGCTGATGACTTAGGAGTACTTTCAGAATCATTAGAGGGAGCCCAGCGGCTCCTCAGCTCGTTAGAACATGCTGCTTCTAGTGTTGGTCTTTTTATTAACTCCAGAAAGACCAAAATTCTGACAGTTAACTTTGAAAGTCCTCAGCAAGTCTCTGACCGGATGAGCATAAGCTCAAAGGATGGTATGCTTGAGCATGTGGACGACTTCTGTTACCTGGGATCATGGATCCGGAAGTCAGGTGAGGACCTTCGAATACGTAAGGGAAAGGCATGGGCAGCCTTGAATAGGCTTTCCAGGATTTGGAAGTCACCTAGAATTAATCGGAAACTTAAGGTCCGATTATTTAGAGCAGCAGTAGTTCCAGTACTCCTCTATGGGAGTCCATGCTGGGCTCTAACTGCTGAGGACACCAAATCTCTGGATGGCACATTCACAAGAATGCTACGCCGGGTACATTGTGTCAAGTACAATGCACACATCTCCAACCAGACACTATATAACATTGGAGGTGTCTCATTGGTTCCCCCAAGCTTGACACTAGAACAAAATCGCCTCCGCTTTGCAGGACATTGCTTTCGCCGTGAGGACCAGCCAGTGCATAATCTTGTACTTTGGCAGCGTCATGGAGTGAATAAGAATGGTGGACAGCCTATGACTTTCTTGAGACGCATCTTAAAGGACACTGGCCTTAAAGATGCGGATGATCTAGCAAATGTCATGGGTGATAGGGAGTTGTGGCGGTGCAATTTTGTTGACAAGCCGGCACAGCATTCTTAAAAATGCAGCTGCAATGCAGCATGCCGATCATAGTAGTACGGCAACCAAGGAGGTAGTGTGGTGTTGTTGGGTCCGGGACCAACAACGGAGGTACGGCAACCAAGGAGGTAAGTAGTGTGGTGTTGTTGGGTCCGGGATCACTAGCGGAGGTACGGCAACCAAGGAGGTAGTGTGGTGTTGTTGGGTCTGGGACCACCAACGGAGGTACGGCAACCAAGGAGGTAGTGTGGTGTTGTTGGGTCTGGGACCAACAACGGAGGTAGGCCAACCAAGGAGGTAGTGTGGTGTTGTTGGGTCCGGGATCACTAGCGGAGGTACGGCAACCAAGGAGGTAGTGTGGTGTTGTTGGGTCCGGGACCAACAACGGAGGTATGGCAACCAAGGAGGTAGTGTGGTGTTGTTGGGTCCGGGACCACTAACGGAGGTACGGCAACCAAGGAGGTAGTGTGGTGTTGTTGGGTCCGGGATCACTAGCGGAGGTACGGCAACCAAGGAGGTAGTGTGGTGTTGTTGGGTCCGGGACCAACAACGGAGGTAGGGCAACCAAGGAGGTAGTATGGTGTTGTTGGGTCTGGGACCAACAACGGAGGTCGGGCAACCAAGGAGGTAGTGTGGTGTTGTTGGGCCCGGGATCACTAGCGGAGGTACGGCAACCAAGGAGGTAGTGTGGTGTTGTTGGGTCCGGGATCACTAACGGAGGTACGGCAACCAAGGAGGTAGTGTGGTGTTGTTGGGTCCGGGACCAACAACGGAGGTAGGGCAACCAAGGAGGTAGTATGGTGTTGTTGGGTCTGGGACCAACAACGGAGGTCGGGCAACCAAGGAGGTAGTGTGGTGTTGTTGGGTCCGGGATCACTAGCGGAGGTACGGCAACCAAGGAGGTAGTGTGGTGTTGTTGGGTCCGGGATCACTAACGGAGGTACGGCAACCAAGGAGGTAGTGTGGTGTTGTTGGGTCTGGGACCAACAACGGAGGTAGGCCAACCAAGGAGGTAGTGTGGTGTTGTTGGGTCCGGGACCAACAACGGAGGTACGGCAACCAAGGAGGTAGTGTGGTGTTGTTGGGTCCGGGACCAACAACGGAGGTAGGGCAACCAAGGAGGTAGTATGGTGTTGTTGGGTCTGGGACCAACAACGGAGGTCGGGCAACCAAGGAGGTAGTGTGGTGTTGTTGGGTCCGGGATCACTAGCGGAGGTACGGCAACCAAGGAGGTAGTGTGGTGTTGTTGGGTCCGGGATCACTAACGGAGGTACGGCAACCAAGGAGGTAGTGTGGTGTTGTTGGGTCTGGGACCAACAACGGAGGTAGGCCAACCAAGGAGGTAGTGTGGTGTTGTTGGGTCCGGGACCAACAACGGAGGTACGGCAACCAAGGAGGTAGTGTGGTGTTGTTGGGTCCGGGACCAACAACGGAGGTCGGGCAACCAAGGAGGTAGTGTGGTGTTGTTGGGTCCGGGATCACTAGCGGAGGTACGGCAACCAAGGAGGTAGTGTGGTGTTGTTGGGTCCGGGATCACTAACGGAGGTACGGCAACCAAGGAGGTAGTGTGGTGTTGTTGGGTCTGGGACCAACAACGGAGGTAGGCCAACCAAGGAGGTAGTGTGGTGTTGTTGGGTCCGGGACCAACAACGGAGGTACGGCAACCAAGGAGGTAGTGTGGTGTTGTTGGGTCCGGGACCAACAACGGAGGTAGGGCAACCAAGGAGGTAGTATGGTGTTGTTGGGTCTGGGACCAACAACGGAGGTCGGGCAACCAAGGAGGTAGTGTGGTGTTGTTGGGTCCGGGATCACTAGCGGAGGTACGGCAACCAAGGAGGTAGTGTGGTGTTGTTGGGTCCGGGATCACTAACGGAGGTACGGCAACCAAGGAGGTAGTGTGGTGTTGTTGGGTCTGGGACCAACAACGGAGGTAGGCCAACCAAGGAGGTAGTGTGGTGTTGTTGGGTCCGGGACCAACAACGGAGGTACGGCAACCAAGGAGGTAGTGTGGTGTTGTTGGGTCCGGGACCAACAACGGAGGTCGGGCAACCAAGGAGGTAGTGTGGTGTTGTTGGGTCCGGGATCACTAGCGGAGGTACGGCAACCAAGGAGGTAGTGTGGTGTTGTTGGGTCCGGGATCACTAACGGAGGTACGGCAACCAAGGAGGTAGTGTGGTGTTGTTGGGTCTGGGACCAACAACGGAGGTAGGCCAACCAAGGAGGTAGTGTGGTGTTGTTGGGTCTGGGACCAACAACGGAGGTACGGCAACCAAGGAGGTAGTGTGGTGTTGTTGGGTCTGGGACCAACAACGGAGGTAGGGCAACCAAGGAGGTAGTGTGGTGTTGTTGGGTCCGGGATCACTATCGGAGGTAGGGCAACCAAGGAGGTAGTGTGGTGTTGTTGGGTCCGGGATCACTAGCGGAGGTACGGCAACCAAGGAGGTAGTGTGGTGTTGTTGGGTCCGGGACCAACAACGGAGGTAGGGCAACCAAGGAGGTAGTGTGGTGTTGTTGGGTCCGGGATCACTAGCGGAGGTACGGCAACCAAGGAGGTAGTGTGGTGTTGTTGGGTCCGGGACCAACAACGGAGGTATGGCAACCAAGGAGGTAGTGTGGTGTTGTTGGGTCCGGGACCACTAACGGAGGTACGGCAACCAAGGAGGTAGTGTGGTGTTGTTGGGTCCGGGATCACTAGCGGAGGTACGGCAACCAAGGAGGTAGTGTGGTGTTGTTGGGTCCGGGACCAACAACGGAGGTATGGCAACCAAGGAGGTAGTTTCGTGTTGTTGGGTCCGGGACCACTAACGGAGGTACGGCAACCAAGGAGGTAGTGTGGTGTTGTTGGGTCCGGGACCACTAACGGAGGTACGGCAACCAAGGAGGTAGTGTGGTGTTGTTGGGTCCGGGATCACTAGCGGAGGTACGGCAACCAAGGAGGTAGTGTGGTGTTGTTGGGTCCGGGACCAACAACGGAGTTAGGGCAACCAAGGAGGTAGTGTGGTGTTGTTGGATCTGGGACCAACAACGGAGGTACGGCAACCAAGGAGGTAGTTTCGTGTTGTTGGGTCTGGGACCAACAACGGAGGTAGGCCAACCAAGGAGGTAGTGTGGTGTTGTTGGGTCCGGGATCACTATCGGAGGCAGGGCAACCAAGGAGGTAGTGTGGTGTTGTTGGGTCCGGGACCAACAACGGAGGTACGGCAACCAAGGAGGTAGTGTGGTGTTGTTGGGTCCGGGACCAACAATGGAGGTACGGCAACCAAGGAGGTAGTGTGGTGTTGTTGGGTCCGGGATCACTATCGGAGGTAGGGCAACCAAGGAGGTAGTGTGGTGTTGTTGGATCTGGGACCAACAACGGAGGTACGGCAACCAAGGAGGTAGTGTGGTGTTGTTGGGTCCGGGATCACTATCGGAGGTAGGGCAACCAAGGAGGTAGTGTGGTGTTGTTGGGTCCGGGATCACTAGCGGAGGTACGGCAACCAAGGAGGTAGTGTGGTGTTGTTGGGTCTGGGACCAACAACGGAGGTACGGCAACCAAGGAGGTAGTGTGGTGTTGTTGGATCTGGGACCAACAACGGAGGTACGGCAACCAAGGAGGTAGTGTGGTGTTGTTGGGTCCGTGATCACTAACGGAGGTACGGCAACCAAGGAGGTAGTGTGGTGTTGTTGGGTCCGGGACCAACAACGGAGGTAGGGCAACCAAGGAGGTAGTGTGGTGTTGTTGGGTCTGGGACCAACAACGGAGGTACGGCAACCAAGGAGGTAGTGTGGTGTTGTTGGGTCTGGGACCACCAACGGAGGTACGGCAACCAAGGAGGTAGTGTGGTGTTGTTGGGCCTAGGACCAACAACGGAGGTACGGCAACCAAGGAGGTAGTGTGGTGTTGTTGGGTCTGGGACCAACAACGGAGGTACGGCAACCAAGGAGGTAGTGTGGTTTTGTTGGGCCTGGGACCAACAACGGAGGTAGGGCAACCAAGGAGGTAGTGTGGTGTTGTTGGGTCCGGGACCAACAACGGAGGTACGGCAACCAAGGAGGTAGTGTGGTGTTGTTGGGCCTAGGACCAACAACGGAGGTACGGCAACCAAGGAGGTAGTGTGGTGTTGTTGGGTCTGGGACCAACAACGGAGGTAGGGCAACCAAGGAGGTAGTGTGGTGTTGTTGGGTCTGGGACCAACAACGGAGGTACGGCAACCAAGGAGGTAGTGTGGTGTTGTTGGGTCTGGGATCAACAACGGAGGTACGGCAACCAAGGAGGTAGTGTGGTGTTGTTGGGTCCGGGACCAACAACGGAGGTACGGCAACCAAGGAGGTAGTGTGGTGTTGTTGGGTCTGGGATCAACAACGGAGGTACGGCAACCAAGGAGGTAGTGTGGTGTTGTTGGGTCTGGGATCAACAACGGAGGTACGGCAACCAAGGAGGTAGTGTGGTGTTGTTGGGTCTGGGATCAACAACGGAGGTACGGCAACCAAGGAGGTAGTGTGGTGTTGTTGGGTCTGGGATCAACAACGGAGGTACGGCAACCAAGGAGGTAGTGTGGTGTTGTTGGGTCCGGGACCAACAACGGAGGTAGGGCAACCAAGGAGGTAGTGTGGTGTTGTTGGGTCCGGGACCAACAACGGAGGTACGGCAACCAAGGAGGTAGTGTGGTGTTGTTGGGTCCGGGACCAACAACGGAGGTACGGCAACCAAGGAGGTAGTGTGGTGTTGTTGGGTCCGGGACCAACAACGGAGGTACGGCAACCAAGGAGGTAGTGTGGTGTTGTTGGGTCCGGGACCAACAACGGAGGTACGGCAACCAAGGAGGTAGTGTGGTGTTGTTGGGTCCGGGACCAACAACGGAGGTACGGCAACCAAGGAGGTAGTGTGGTGTTGTTGGGTCCGGGACCAACAACGGAGGTAGGGCAACCAAGGAGGTAGTGTGGTGTTGTTGGGTCCGGGACCAACAACGGAGGTACGGCAACCAAGGAGGTAGTGTGGTGTTGTTGGGTCCGGGACCAACAACGGAGGTACGGCAACCAAGGAGGTAGTGTGGTGTTGTTGGGTCTGGGATCAACAACGGAGGTACGGCAACCAAGGAGGTAGTGTGGTGTTGTTGGGTCTGGGATCAACAACGGAGGTACGGCAACCAAGGAGGTAGTGTGGTGTTGTTGGGTCCGGGACCAACAACGGAGGTAGGGCAACCAAGGAGGTAGTGTGGTGTTGTTGGGTCTGGGACCACCAACGGAGGTACGGCAACCAAGGAGGTAGTGTGGTGTTGTTGGGTCCGGGACCAACAACGGAGGTACGGCAACCAAGGAGGTAGTGTGGTGTTGTTGGGTCCGGGACCAACAACGGAGGTACGGCAACCAAGGAGGTAGTGTGGTGTTGTTGGGTCCGGGACCAACAACGGAGGTACGGCAACCAAGGAGGTAGTGTGGTGTTGTTGGGTCTGGGACCAACAACGGAGGTACGGCAACCAAGGAGGTAGTGTGGTGTTGTTGGGTCCGGGACCAACAACGGAGGTACGGCAACCAAGGAGGTAGTGTGGTGTTGTTGGGTCCGGGACCAACAACGGAGGTACGGCAACCAAGGAGGTAGTGTGGTGTTGTTGGGTCCGGGACCAACAACGGAGGTACGGCAACCAAGGAGGTAGTGTGTTGTTGTTGGGTCCGGGACCAACAACGGAGGTACGGCAACCAAGGAGGTAGTGTGGTGTTGTTGGGTCTGGGACCAACAACGGAGGTACGGCAACCAAGGAGGTAGTGTGGTGTTGTTGGATCTGGGACCAACAACGGAGGTAGGGCAACCAAGGAGGTAGTGTGGTGTTGTTGGGTCTGGGACCAACAACGGAGGTAGGGCAACCAAGGAGGTAGTGTGGTGTTGTTGGGTCTGGGACCAACAACGGAGGTACGGCAACCAAGGAGGTAGTGTGGTTTTGTTGGGTCTGGGACCAACAACGGAGGTACGGCAACCAAGGAGGTAGTGTGGTGTTGTTGGGTCTGGGACCAACAACGGTGGTACGGCAACCAAGGAGGTAGTGTGGTGTTGTTGGGTCTGGGACCAACAACGGAGGTAGGCCAACCAAGGAGGTAGTGTGGTGTTGTTGGGTCTGGGACCAACAACGGAGGTAGGGCAACCAAGGAGGTAGTGTGGTGTTGTTGGGTCTGGGACCAACAACGGAGGTACGGCAACCAAGGAGGTAGTGTGGTGTTGTTGGGTCCGGGACCAACAACGGAGGTACGGCAACCAAGGAGGTAGTGTGGTGTTGTTGGGTCCGGGACCAACAACGGAGGTACGGCAACCAAGGAGGTAGTGTGGTGTTGTTGGGTCCGGGACCAACAACGGAGGTACGGCAACCAAGGAGGTAGTGTGGTGTTGTTGGGTCCGGGACCAACAACGGAGGTACGGCAACCAAGGAGGTAGTGTGGTGTTGTTGGGTCCGGGACCAACAACGGAGGTACGGCAACCAAGGAGGTAGTGTGGTGTTGTTGGGTCCGGGACCAACAACGGAGGTACGGCAACCAAGGAGGTAGTGTGGTGTTGTTGGGTCTGGGACCAACAACGGAGGTACGGCAACCAAGGAGGTAGTGTGGTGTTGTTGGATCTGGGACCAACAACGGAGGTAGGGCAACCAAGGAGGTAGTGTGGTGTTGTTGGGTCTGGGACCAACAACGGAGGTAGGGCAACCAAGGAGGTAGTGTGGTGTTGTTGGGTCTGGGACCAACAACGGAGGTACGGCAACCAAGGAGGCAGTGTGGTTTTGTTGGGTCTGGGACCAACAACGGAGGTACGGCAACCAAGGAGGTAGTGTGGTGTTGTTGGGTCTGGGACCAACAACGGTGGTACGGCAACCAAGGAGGTAGTGTGGTGTTGTTGGGTCTGGGACCAACAACGGAGGTAGGTCAACCAAGGAGGTAGTGTGGTGTTGTTGGGTCTGGGACCAACAACGGAGGTAGGCCAACCAAGGAGGTAGTGTGGTGTTGTTGGGTCTGGGACCAACAACGGAGGTACGGCAACCAAGGAGGTAGTGTGGTGTTGTTGGGTCTGGGACCAACAACGGAGGTAGGCCAACCAAGGAGGTAGTGTGGTGTTGTTGGGTCTGGGACCAACAACGGAGGTACGGCAACCAAGGAGGTAGTGTGGTGTTGTTGGGTCTGGGACCAACAACGGAGGTACGGCAACCAAGGAGGTAGTGTGGTGTTGTTGGGTCTGGGACCACCAACGGAGGTACGGCAACCAAGGAGGTAGTGTGGTGTTGTTGGGTCTGGGACCACCAACGGAGGTACGGCAACCAAGGAGGTAGTGTGGTGTTGTTGGGTCTGGGACCACCAACGGAGGTACGGCAACCAAGGAGGTAGTGTGGTGTTGTTGGGTCTGGGACCAACAACGGAGGTACGGCAACCAAGGAGGTAGTGTGGTGTTGTTGGGTCTGGGACCAACAACGGAGGTAGGCCAACCAAGGAGGTAGTGTGGTGTTGTTGGGTCTGGGACCAACAACGGAGGTAGGCCAACCAAGGAGGTAGTGTGGTGTTGTTGGGTCTGGGACCAACAACGGAGGTAGGGCAACCAAGGAGGTAGTGTGGTGTTGTTGGGTCTGGGACCAACAACGGAGGTACGGCAACCAAGGAGGTAGTGTGGTGTTGTTGGGTCTGGGATCACTAATGGAGGTACGGCAACCAAGGAGGTAGTGTGGTGTTGTTGGGTCTGGGACCACCAACGGAGGTACGGCAACCAAGGAGGTAGTGTGGTGTTGTTGGGTCTGGGACCAACAACGGAGGTAGGGCAACCAAGGAGGTAGTGTGGTGTTGTTGGGTCTGGGACCAACAACGGAGGTACGGCAACCAAGGAGGTAGTGTGGTGTTGTTGGGTCTGGGATCACTAATGGAGGTACGGCAACCAAGGAGGTAGTGTGGTGTTGTTGGGTCTGGGACCAACAACGGAGGTAGGGCAACCAAGGAGGTAGTGTGGTGTTGTTGGGTCTGGGACCAACAACGGAGGTACGGCAACCAAGGAGGTAGTGTGGTGTTGTTGGGTCCGGGATCACTATCGGAGGTAGGGCAACCAAGGAGGTAGTGTGGTGTTGTTGGATCTGGGACCACCAACGGAGGTAGGGCAACCAAGGAGGTAGTGTGGTGTTGTTGGGTCCGGGATCACTAGCGGAGGTACGGCAACCAAGGAGGTAGTGTGGTGTTGTTGGGTCCGGGATCACTATCGGAGGTAGGGCAACCAAGGAGGTAGTGTGGTGTTGTTGGGTCTGGGACCAACAACGGAGGTACGGCAACCAAGGAGGTAGTGTGGTGTTGTTGGGTCCGGGATCACTATCGGAGGTAGGGCAACCAAGGAGGTAGTGTGGTGTTGTTGGGTCTGGGACCAACAACGGAGGTAGGGCAACCAAGGAGGTAGTGTGGTGTTGTTGGGTCTGGGACCAACAACGGAGGTACGGCAACCAAGGAGGTAGTGTGGTGTTGTTGGGTCCGGGATCACTATCGGAGGTAGGGCAACCAAGGAGGTAGTGTTGTTTTGTTGGGCCTAGGACCAACAACGGAGGTAGGGCAACCAAGGAGGTAGTGTGGTGTTGTTGGGTCTGGGACCAACAACGGAGGTACGGCAACCAAGGAGGTAGTGTGGTGTTGTTGGGTCTGGGACCAACAACGGAGGTACGGCAACCAAGGAGGTAGTGTGGTGTTGTTGGGTCTGGGATCACTATCGGAGGTAGGGCAACCAAGGAGGTAGTGTGGTGTTGTTGGGTCTGGGACCAACAACGGAGGTACGGCAACCAAGGAGGTAGTGTGGTGTTGTTGGGTCCGGGATCACTAACGGAGGTACGGCAACCAAGGAGGTAGTGTGGTGTTGTTGGGCCTAGGACCAACAACGGAGGTAGGGCAACCAAGGAGGTAGTGTGGTGTTGTTGGGTCTGGGACCAACAACGGAGGTACGGCAACCAAGGAGGTAGTGTGGTGTTGTTGGGTCTGGGACCAACAACGGAGGTACGGCAACCAAGGAGGTAGTGTGGTGTTGTTGGGTCTGGGATCACTAATGGAGGTACGGCAACCAAGGAGGTAGTGTGGTGTTGTTGGGTCTGGGACCACCAACGGAGGTACGGCAACCAAGGAGGTAGTGTGGTGTTGTTGGGTCTGGGACCAACAACGGAGGTAGGGCAACCAAGGAGGTAGTGTGGTGTTGTTGGGTCCGGGATCACTATCGGAGGTAGGGCAACCAAGGAGGTAGTGTGGTTTTGTTGGGCCTAGGACCAACAACGGAGGTACGGCAACCAAGGAGGTAGTGTGGTGTTGTTGGGTCTGGGACCAACAACGGAGGTACGGCAACCAAGGAGGTAGTGTGGTGTTGTTGGGTCCGGGATCACTAACGGAGGTAGGGCAACCAAGGAGGTAGTGTGGTGTTGTTGGGTCTGGGACCAACAACGGAGGTACGGCAACCAAGGAGGTAGTGTGGTGTTGTTGGGTCCGGGATCACTAACGGAGGTACGGCAACCAAGGAGGTAGTGTGGTGTTGTTGGGTCCGGGATCACTAACGGAGGTAGGGCAACCAAGGAGGTAGTGTGGTTTTGTTGGGCCTAGGACCAACAACGGAGGTACGGCAACCAAGGAGGTAGTGTGGTGTTGTTGGGTCTGGGACCAACAACGGAGGTAGGGCAACCAAGGAGGTAGTGTGGTGTTGTTGGGTCTGGGACCAACAACGGAGGTCGGGCAACCAAGGAGGTAGTGTGGTGTTGTTGGGCCTAGGACCAACAACGGAGGTAGGGCAACCAAGGAGGTAGTGTGGTGTTGTTGGGTCTGGGACCAACAACGGAGGTCGGGCAACCAAGGAGGTAGTGTGGTGTTGTTGGGCCTAGGACCAACAACGGAGGTAGGGCAACCAAGGAGGTAGTGTGGTGTTGTTGGGTCCGGGACCAACAACGGAGGTACGGCAACCAAGGAGGTAGTGTGGTGTTGTTGGGTCCGGGACCAACAACGGAGGTACGGCAACCAAGGAGGTAGTGTGGTGTTGTTGGGTCTGGGACCAACAACGGAGGTACGGCAACCAAGGAGGTAGTGTGGTGTTGTTGGGTCTGGGACCAACAACGGAGGTACGGCAACCAAGGAGGTAGTGTGGTGTTGTTGGGTCTGGGACCAACAACGGAGGTACGGCAACCAAGGAGGTAGTGTGGTGTTGTTGGGTCTGGGACCAACAACGGAGGTACGGCAACCAAGGAGGTAGTGTGGTGTTGTTGGGTCTGGGACCAACAACGGAGGTACGGCAACCAAGGAGGTAGTGTGGTGTTGTTGGGTCTGGGACCAACAACGGAGGTACGGCAACCAAGGAGGTAGTGTGGTGTTGTTGGGTCTGGGACCAACAACGGAGGTACGGCAACCAAGGAGGTAGTGTGGTGTTGTTGGGTCTGGGACCAACAACGGAGGTACGGCAACCAAGGAGGTAGTGTGGTGTTGTCGGGTCTGGGACCAACAACGGAGGTACGGCAACCAAGGAGGTAGTGTGGTGTTGTTGGGTCTGGGACCAACAACGGAGGTACGGCAACCAAGGAGGTAGTGTGGTGTTGTTGGGTCTGGGACCAACAACGGAGGTACGGCAACCAAGGAGGTAGTGTGGTTTTGTTGGGCCTGGGACCAACAACGGAGGTACGGCAACCAAGGAGGTAGTGTGGTGTTGTTGGATCTGGGACCAACAACGGAGGTAGGGCAACCAAGGAGGTAGTGTGGTGTTGTTGGGCCTAGGACCAACAACGGAGGTAGGGCAACCAAGGAGGTAGTGTGGTGTTGTTGGGCCTAGGACCAACAACGGAGGTAGGGCAACCAAGGAGGTAGTGTGGTGTTGTTGGGCCTAGGACCAACAACGGAGGTAGGGCAACCAAGGAGGTAGTGTGGTGTTGTTGGGTCCGGGATCATTAACGGAGGTACGGCAACCAAGGAGGTAGTGTGGTGTTGTTGGGCCTGGGACCAACAACGGAGGTACGGCAACCAAGGAGGTAGTGTGGTGTTGTTGGGTCTGGGACCAACAACGGAGGTACGGCAACCAAGGAGGTAGTGTGGTGTTGTTGGGTCTGGGATCACTAACGGAGGTACGGCAACCAAGGAGGTAGTGTGGTGTTGTTGGGTCTGGGACCAACAACGGAGGTAGGCCAACCAAGGAGGTAGTGTGGTGTTGTTGGGTCTGAGACCAACAACGGAGGTAGGGCAACCAAGGAGGTAGTGTGGTGTTGTTGGGTCCGGGATCATTAACGGAGGTACGGCAACCAAGGAGGTAGTGTGGTGTTGTTGGGTCCGGGATCATTAACGGAGGTACGGCAACCAAGGAGGTAGTGTGGTGTTGTTGGGCCTGGGACCAACAACGGAGGTACGGCAACCAAGGAGGTAGTGTGGTGTTGTTGGGTCTGGGACCAACAACGGAGGTAGGGCAACCAAGGAGGTAGTGTGGTGTTGTTGGGCCTAGGACCAACAACGGAGGTAGGGCAACCAAGGAGGTAGTGTGGTGTTGTTGGGTCCGGGATCATTAACGGAGGTACGGCAACCAAGGAGGTAGTGTGGTGTTGTTGGGCCTGGGACCAACAACGGAGGTACGGCAACCAAGGAGGTAGTGTGGTGTTGTTGGGTCTGGGACCAACAACGGAGGTACGGCAACCAAGGAGGTAGTGTGGTGTTGTTGGGTCTGGGATCACTAACGGAGGTACGGCAACCAAGGAGGTAGTGTGGTGTTGTTGGGTCTGGGACCAACAACGGAGGTAGGCCAACCAAGGAGGTAGTGTGGTGTTGTTGGGTCTGAGACCAACAACGGAGGTAGGGCAACCAAGGAGGTAGTGTGGTGTTGTTGGGTCCGGGATCATTAACGGAGGTACGGCAACCAAGGAGGTAGTGTGGTGTTGTTGGGCCTGGGACCAACAACGGAGGTACGGCAACCAAGGAGGTAGTGTGGTGTTGTTGGGTCCGGGACCAACAACGGAGGTACGGCAACCAAGGAGGTAGTGTGGTGTTGTTGGGTCTGGGACCAACAACGGAGGTACGGCAACCAAGGAGGTAGTGTGGTGTTGTTGGGTCTGGGACCACCAACGGAGGTACGGCAACCAAGGAGGTAGTGTGGTGTTGTTGGGTCCGGGACCAACAACGGAGGTACGGCAACCAAGGAGGTAGTGTGGTGTTGTTGGGTCTGGGATCACTAACGGAGGTACGGCAACCAAGGAGGTAGTGTGGTGTTGTTGGGTCTGGGATCACTAACGGAGGTACGGCAACCAAGGAGGTAGTGTGGTGTTGTTGGGTCTGGGACCAACAACGGAGGTACGGCAACCAAGGAGGTAGTGTGGTGTTGTTGGGTCCGGGACCAACAACGGAGGTACGGCAACCAAGGAGGTAGTGTGGTGTTGTTGGGTCTGGGATCACTAACGGAGGTACGGCAACCAAGGAGGTAGTGTGGTGTTGTTGGGTCTGGGACCAACAACGGAGGTAGGGCAACCAAGGAGGTAGTGTGGTGTTGTTGGGTCTGGGACCAACAACGGAGGTACGGCAACCAAGGAGGTAGTGTGGTGTTGTTGGGTCTGGGACCAACAACGGAGGTACGGCAACCAAGGAGGTAGTGTGGTGTTGTTGGGTCTGGGACCACCAACGGAGGTAGGGCAACCAAGGAGGTAGTGTGGTGTTGTTGGGTCCGGGATCATTAACGGAGGTACGGCAACCAAGGAGGTAGTGTGGTGTTGTTGGGCCTGGGACCAACAACGGAGGTACGGCAACCAAGGAGGTAGTGTGGTGTTGTTGGGCCTGGGACCAACAACGGAGGTAGGGCAACCAAGGAGGTAGTGTGGTGTTGTTGGGTCCGGGATCATTAACGGAGGTACGGCAACCAAGGAGGTAGTGTGGTGTTGTTGGGTCTGGGACCAACAACGGAGGTAGGGCAACCAAGGAGGTAGTGTGGTGTTGTTGGGCCTGGGACCACCAACGGAGGTAGGGCAACCAAGGAGGTAGTGTGGTGTTGTTGGGTCCGGGATCATTAACGGAGGTACGGCAACCAAGGAGGTAGTGTGGTGTTGTTGGGTCTGGGACCAACAACGGAGGTAGGGCAACCAAGGAGGTAGTGTGGTGTTGTTGGGTCTGGGACCAACAACGGAGGTACGGCAACCAAGGAGGTAGTGTGGTGTTGTTGGGTCTGGGATCACTAACGGAGGTACGGCAACCAAGGAGGTAGTGTGGTGTTGTTGGGTCTGGGATCACTAACGGAGGTACGGCAACCAAGGAGGTAGTGTGGTGTTGTTGGGTCTGGGATCACTAACGGAGGTACGGCAACCAAGGAGGTAGTGTGGTGTTGTTGGGTCCGGGACCAACAACGGAGGTACGGCAACCAAGGAGGTAGTGTGGTGTTGTTGGGTCTGGGACCAACAACGGAGGTACGGCAACCAAGGAGGTAGTGTGGTGTTGTTGGGTCTGGGATCACTAACGGAGGTACGGCAACCAAGGAGGTAGTGTGGTGTTGTTGGGTCTGGGACCAACAACGGAGGTACGGCAACCAAGGAGGTAGTGTGGTGTTGTTGGGTCTGGGACCACAACGGAGGTACGGCAACCAAGGAGGTAGTGTGGTGTTGTTGGGTCTGGGACCAACAACGGAGGTACGGCAACCAAGGAGGTAGTGTGGTGTTGTTGGGTCTGGGATCACTAACGGAGGTACGGCAACCAAGGAGGTAGTGTGGTGTTGTTGGGTCTGGGACCACCAACGGAGGTACGGCAACCAAGGAGGTAGTGTGGTGTTGTTGGGTCTGGGATCACTAACGGAGGTACGGGCAACCAAGGAGGTAGTGTGGTGTTGTTGGGTCTGGGACCAACAACGGAGGTACGGCAACCAAGGAGGTAGTGTGGTGTTGTTGGGTCTGGGATCACTAACGGAGGTACGGCAACCAAGGAGGTAGTGTGGTGTTGTTGGGTCTGGGACCACCAACGGAGGTACGGCAACCAAGGAGGTAGTGTGGTGTTGTTGGGTCTGGGACCAACTAACGGAGGTACGGCAACCAAGGAGGTAGTGTGGTGTTGTTGGGTCTGGGACCAACAACGGAGGTAGGGCCACCAAGGAGGTAGTGTGGTGTTGTTGGGTCTGGGATCACTAACGGAGGTACGGCAACCAAGGAGGTAGTGTGGTGTTGTTGGGTCCGGGATCACTAACGGAGGTACGGCAACCAAGGAGGTAGTGTGGTGTTGTTGGGTCTGGGATCACTAACGGAGGTACGGCAACCAAGGAGGTAGTGTGGTGTTGTTGGGTCTGGGACCAACAACGGAGGTAGGGCAACCAAGGAGGTAGTGTGGTGTTGTTGGTTCTGGGACCAACAACGGAGGTACGGCAACCAAGGAGGTAGTGTGGTGTTGTTGGGTCTGGGATCACTAACGGAGGTACGGGCAACCAAGGAGGTAGTGTGGTGTTGTTGGGTCTGGGACCAACAACGGAGGTACGGCAACCAAGGAGGTAGTGTGGTGTTGTTGGGTCTGGGACCACCAACGGAGGTAGGGCAACCAAGGAGGTAGTGTGGTGTTGTTGGGTCTGGGACCAACAACGGAGGTAGGGCAACCAAGGAGGTAGTGTGGTGTTGTTGGGTCTGGGACCAACTAACGGAGGTACGGCAACCAAGGAGGTAGTGTGGTGTTGTTGGGTCTGGGATCACTAACGGAGGTACGGCAACCAAGGAGGTAGTGTGGTGTTGTTGGGTCTGGGATCACTAACGGAGGTACGGCAACCAAGGAGGTAGTGTGGTGTTGTTGGGTCTGGGAC
>JAUCBJ010004485.1:0-25854 GCA_032718475.1 Nemertoderma westbladi | reverse complement strand
CTTTTCACTATGTGGCTGTTTCTGTATATTTTTCAAAATATTCATGATTTTCTAGAGATTAAACAAATGATGAAACATAAATTCGAGAAAATCATGAATATTTTGAAAAATATACAGAAACAGCCACATAGTGAAATAGGATGATGAGTGAGGAAGAGTGATAAATCAGAGGAAAGTGAGAATGATGAAACGGAGAGTGAGATAGAGAAAGAAGAAAATGAGAGTGGTGGTGAAGAAAATGAGAGCGAGAAAGAAGTCGAGGAACATGAAAGTGGTGAGGATAATGACTCAGATAATGAGGAGATATTAAGACATGTATTAGGAAATAAAAATAAATTGCAGATAATTAGACAATTGAATGAAATGCAGAAACATTCGCATAAGGAGAGTGATAATGATGGAAATGAGAGTGATGAGGATGAATCGGAGGAGAATAGCGATGACAGTGAGGAAGAATCAAAGGAGAGTAGCGATGACAGTGAGGAAGCATCAGAGGAGAATGACAATGAAAATGGACAGAAAATCAGAGTAGGGAATGGAAAAGTTATATCTCCAGCAACTGTTGTATATCGACCTAGGATTATGAACAGTAACAGTCGCACAGTTAATGCGAGACATTAATTATAACCGAAATATTGTATATGTTTGAAATATTTATTATATTTAGTCGTATTAATTATGTAATTTCATAATAATATGCTTAATTAAAAAAAAAAAGTCAACTTGATCCTGAGTTCTGAGTCGTTTTGTGTGGTGGTGGGTAATTGTATTTGTAATTTTAATTTGTGTAATGGTCTAATATATATTATATATTATAAACCACTATAAATGATCAGTCCTGTCTGATCCTATTTTAAATGCATAATGAATGAGTAACCAAAACATCAAATTAGTTAAACATTTTGACAACAGATAAACAAATATTCTCCTGTGGGGAGAAGTGGTGGCTGTGGTTGTGGCTGTGGCTGTGGCTGTGGCTGTGGCTGTGGCTGTGGTTGTGGCTGTGGCTGTGGCTGTGGTTGTGGCTGTGGTTGTGGCTGTGGCTGTGGCTGTGGCTGTGGCTGTGGCTGTGGTTGTGGCTGTGGTTGTGGCTGTGGCTGTGGCTGTGGCTGTGGCTGTGGCTGTGGTTGTGGTTGTGGCTGTGGCTGTGGCTGTGGCTGTGGCTGTGGCTGTGGCTGTGGCTGTGGTTGTGGCTGTGGCTGTGGCTGTGGCTGTGGCTGTGGCTGTGGCTGTGGTTGTGGCTGTGGCTGTGGTTGTGGCTGTGGTTGTGGCTGTGGCTGTGGTTGTGGCTGTGGCTGTGGCTGTGGTTGTGGCTGTGGTCTGTGGCTGTGGTTGTGGCTGTGGTTGTGGCTGTGGCTGTGGCTGTGGCTGTGGCTGTGGTTGTGGCTGTGGCTGTGGTTGTGGCTGTGGCTGTGGTTGTGGCTGTGGCTGTGGCTGTGGCTGTGGCTGTGGTTGTGGCTGTGGCTGTGGTCTGTGGCTGTGGCTGTGGTTGTGGCTGTGGTTGTGGCTGTGGTTGTGGTTGTGGCTGTGGTCTGTGGTTGTGGCTGTGGTTGTGGCTGTGGCTGTGGCTGTGGGGAGTGCCTCAGGTCTTAAATCAGAGTCTTACAAATTCGAACGTTAACGAACAAATTCAAACGTTACTGTTCCACCTTGGTGTAGTGGTTGCTTTGAATTCACATCTCCAATAGGTCGTGGGTTCAATCCTCACATGGACCAGGGCAGTTTTCGTTCGATCAGCAATAGGCCTAACTATACAAAATGTAGTATTATTGCCTAGTAACCAATTCATAGCTACCGTATGGTTTTTACTTTGAGACATTTCACCCTCTAGCAGCAGACTCGGATCTTCAGACTACTCTGTGACTCCGCAAAAAGATATAGCCTATATTGTAATAGATATCGACTGGGGGGTCAAAATTAAGTAATAATATATCTAAAAAAGTCTCAAACATCTTACCTCATGGCTCGCCCCTCAGAAATCTTAAGCAATATAGCTTCATATTTTTTAAGGAAAACTGGTAAACGAGATTTGTTACTTACGCATACCTCGCAGACTTAAGTAATTAATTATACAGTAGGTTAGATCGTTTTGAGAGTAGGACCATTGGAAACAGCGCCTTCGAAAACCTCAGTACAAATAAAATTAATAAGATTAACAGGATATAGCTTGTTATAATAAAACTTAAATTATAATACAGTAGAACAATTAGGGTTGTAAATAAAAACAAATTCAATAAATTGAAGATAAACTGTATATAACTTATGTATTAAAAGAGGGCCTTATTTAATTATGTGCGATCAGGCGCGCAGGTTTAAATTAACATATGCGCTCGCATATGCGGTAATTAATGGTTGTAGTTGGCCTATGTGCGATTGAGGTGATGCTGGCGCGTAAGATGCAAACCGAAGGTTTCCAATCTTACATGATAACGAAGCTAAAGGCTATCAAGGCAACATACCAAGGCAGTCCCCACCCACAGCTGTAGGTTTGAATAATTTAAACTCTATGGCAGGCCCCATTCACGCGTTGACGTACAGTATAGGATTCAAAGGGATTAATCTTGCTACGTCTAATAAGAGCCCAACGACCGCAGATTATTGAGGGATGACTCAGGGCCAAACTGGTCCACTTTATTTTCGAGTGAGGGTAATTTATGTTTTGGGCCCCGCTCGCATGTTTATATTTAATTCTACCTTTACCTACTGTATGGCAAAAATAATACAAATGTATTGTATATTGTAATGTACAGTGCCTATTGTATTGTACATTTCGTTTGTTATAGTACAATTTATTCATCTCGCGTCCCTATCTGATTGATTTGTGTCAAATTAAATTGCCTTTGGCAACATTATTTGATACAAATCGATTGATTAAACAATTAATTAATTGTTTAATCGACCAATTAATTAATTGGTTAATTAATTAATGACCTACTTAACACCCAAGGTGTGAAGTGGGTCCAACTGTCGCCAGAGAGTGGCATACTATTACTACTTGGATGGTTGCATTCCGGTAGTAGGTTTCGCCTTCATTCGTGAGGCGAAACCTATGGGTCAGCTGACTGCTGTCAGTTGATCACTGATTGCATGCAACCGTCTAGGTCCAGTTCAGCAGTTACTTTTAAGTTTTTAACATTCTTGGTCTTTGCATACCTACCGTTAAGGTTTTTTACTTTACTTACCTTGCTTGACAATTAATTAAATAATATTATTATCAATTAAAATACAACAAAAAAACTCAGGAAAAAAAAAGTTGAAAATATAAATCATTACTGATAAATATTACCACCGTACACGTAGACGGTAGTTTATTGTGTCTTACATGACATTATAAATACCAGAGGTAGGTCAATAAAGAAGGAGAGTGTGGCGGAAACACAATATTAAATGGTTTTAATTAACTAAAGCAAACATGTTGTATATTCCGCATATATATTGGCAGTTCACTTATACCATGTATCCAATTATTTAGTTTCGTATAAAGTTAAAATGATTATCACTAGCATTTAGAGAGTTTATAAGACTAGCATTACTAGCAGTGTTATATAGTACAGACACCAGATAATTATCGTGTATACATGGCTAGGGACTTTAAGTAGCACGTGACATCCTTCTAATAAATAAAAATTCGAGTAATAGGTGAACATGATACAGGAAACCCCTACCTACCCCTTCCTTGGCTATCACGTGACGTGAGGAGGAGACACCACATTTTAACTCATAAGGTTGAGCGTTCATTAACTATCCAACCCTTTTCATTTCAGCCCACGCCGTTGATGAAATGAGGTGATTGCATATACTGCGGGTCGGGTGAGTAAAGAAATAGTTGGACAGTTAGAGTATTCGACATTGGGAGATATTATGGCGTCCTGTCTGCATTAAAGGTAACTGCCAGGAGAGCCTGGTAACTGCCAAGAGGAGCCTTCTGGTTGCTTTTGGCTCCCGTTGTCGTGTTTCACATTCATGTATAAACAACTTTAATTCACTTCACCCTTTCCTTAACTCCCCACGTTTCCATGTCACTGGGTGGTGGGCAACCAGTCTGCCATTTATGGAATTACAACTGGTTCGGCACGGGTCGAACCTCTCAACTAGCGGAAAAGTCACAGACAACTTCACCAACGGTGCTGGTTTATGTTGTTCATAAAGATGGGATATATATATATAACTGTCTTCTTTTGAGGACCAGCCGTGCTTTGGCAGCCCCATAGAGAAAATAAGCATGGTGGTTCATGACTTTCTTGAGATGCCTCTTAAAGGACACTGGCCTTGAAGATGCGGATAATCACACGAAATTCATAGGGGATATGGAGTTGTCGTGGTGCAATTTTGTGATAAGCCGGCATAGCATTATTAATGCACGCTGCATAATTGGGCATTTTGTAAGTATATTTTTGTTAAGCCAACATAGCATCTCAATGTGCAGCTTCAATGCAGCTGTGCTTCAGTAGTAGTAGTTGTAGTAGCCTATGGTGTCTCATAAATGTCTAAATCAATTTATACTGTACCTACAATTTGATAGGAAGTCACACAATCTCTTTTCACTTCGTAAATGATTTTTATCTCTAATAGAGACAGGGGGGGGGGGGGGGGGGGGAACTCGACGCGAAACCCGCCTTGGCGAATTAATATCCCGCCTCAATGTTAAATTCTCAATTTAGGGAAAGGAACAGGTTACAATGGCACGTTATTTTAACCAAAACAATAAACTAAACACTATAGAACAGGTTACAGTTTTATTTTTAGAGTAATTAGCTGTTATATGCGTCGAATTTCCCCTGGAGAGGGATGAGTTTTTATTGCGTCCAGTTTCCCCCCCCCCCCCCCCCCCCCCCCCTATCTGCTCTAATAATACTTTTGGTGTCTCAAGGTGTATGTACTGTAGGATCTATTAGTTCTACTTTTTATACTTCTATAGAGTTGCGAATCCTGCAAAGAAACTTTTTGAATGTGTAATGAATACAGTGTTCCTTCCACATCATAAACCCTGATGTAATACCTCTTGCCGTCTTGGTGGCCATTAAACTTATTTTCTTTTTTAAGGTAATAAAGTATTAACTATTAACTTACCTATTATAACGTTTGATGACTATAAGATGACGTTAATCAATATTAATGTAATTAAAACACAACCTACAACACCTCTGTAACTGTAATCGCAACCTACTCTAGTCCGGGTCAGGACTGCGTGCTGTCAGTACTGCAACCGTGTAAACTATTCTGCCTAAAGTCTGTATTGTATTTAGGTGAACATACTGTACCTTAACAATGATTTAGGAAACTCGCCTTACCACCAAACTTAAGTTTAAGTAATGAAATAAGTAAAGGTTAAAGGTAAAGCGACTAATACAGTACTGTAATGTAATCCTCTAAAACCGAAATTGATTAACATAAAAAACCAACATATTGATTGTCTCACACGCAATCAACTACCACACACAGATAACGTATAAAAAATACCTTACGATTAATAATCTTGATGAATTTATTCCTACCACTTTTACCTAGTGGTACCACTTTATTTATGGCTTTTCAATACTTAGGTAACATACTTTTATACGACACTCACAACGCACTAGCTATAATCTTAATTCTTAATATAATCTTAATATATAATCTTAATTTCATATTTGAATATTAAAAGCTTGTCATATATTATTAAAAACAGCCAATAATTATTAATTTAATTATATTTTTAATTTTATTTTTTTTCTTAGAACAATTAATTATTGTGTTTTACTGTTTTATTTTTTAATATTAACCCATTAACTTTGGCCTATTTACGAAAAACGACCTAATTTTCACAATATACCCACCACCAGCTGATTGTTTCTAAAAGAGGGAAATTTAAAAAGTTGAAATTTGCTACTGTAAATTGTAATTATTATTTACATAATGAGTTAAAAATAAATTTGGAACAAATTTGTAGGCCTAACAAATAGGTGGTTTGTATGTACCGCAGTACCGGTCATGTAACGGTAGGGTTTAATTTCAGTTATTACATTGAATTTAATACTCGAAACATTACGGTATATCTACCGGGAAGATTTACGAGCAAAATAATCAGGCTGATAGCGTTATAAAGTCATCATTTATTAACAAATATTCTAGTAATTCCAAATAGGTCAGTAGGTGTTATAAATCAGAATCGACAAATCTAATAAGCCCCAACAAATGACATAAAGTATTACATTTATAGTACCACAATATCCAATACTGCAATATACGAAAAGAAACTTAACAAGTAATACAGTAATAGGACTTCCCTACACTGTACAGTAATTGGTAAAGCTATTAATGTATACAGTCACACAGACATCGCACTCGCACACAAAATATTATGCCCTCTAATAAGACCGTTCTTTCCTAACAGTTGTTACTTGTCTATTTGATGAGTCTAGACTGACCAATATATACATGGCTTCTCTGCAGCTCTGAAGCACTGCAATACAAATATGGAATGGCTGGAAGTCACTGGTCCAAAATACCTGGGGATTATTTATAGTAATAAGACAGGCAGGAGGGAATCCTGCACCCTTCTCAGATGGGGAGCGGGGAACTTAATCAAGCATATAACAAAGTGTCAGAGATTTGTCATATTTAAAAAGGCAATAAATTGTAAAGCATTTCTCTTGGAGAGCCAATCAAAGGTTAGGAACGATAAATAACGTGATCGGCAGAAAGTCTGTCATACCTGACAACCATAATAAATTCTCCCCTCAATAGGTTCAATTGCAGCCAGCTCCTTAACCGATATCCTCCTTTAATGATACACCTCTTCGTCACATAATAGTGGATTATTTTTGGAATTACGTCTCATGCTGTAGGACGCAGCCAAAACAATAAACTAAACACAATACAACAGGTTACAGTTTTATTTTTGAGAGTAATCAGCTTTTATTTGCTACCAATTTCCCCTGGAGAGAGATGGATTTTTATTGCGTCGAGTTTCCCCCGCCCTATCTGTGCTGTAGTGATGTAAAGTTTTAGATTAAACGGCATCAAGTAATTATGAAAAATGTATGTGATTAATCTTTAAGTGCGGTGCAATGCAGGCATCCTCCTTTATCCAATATGTATCTAACTAAAGCTATCAACCAAAATAATTTTCGGTACGTGGATTCTCGGATAGATAATTTACACAGGAATTCAATTCAAATTCTCGGTGAACGGCGCCTCATAATGTTTTTTCGGGGGACTCTGAGGAGTTTCCAGCAGTTCAATAAGTATGCTTCCATCCATTCCATTCGAAAATAACTTCTGAGGTGGTTATTATCATCAGTTTGTATTAGATTTAATCATGGGTCATGTGATCATCACCTGAGTGAAGTGAATCGCACGATATTTTAAAGTGATCAGCAAGAATTGTTCGTGTGATTCACTTAAAGCCACGGGGAGTAAATACACCTTTAGCGAACTGATCAGATCACATTAACTATGGCAGTAGGCCTACAGTAATGGTGTAGTGCAACCTGTAGCTGTCAGCCCAGTTAAGCAGTCCTATAAGCATATCGGTAGCCTATTCATAATATGTGGGTTCGTAGTAAGTCCCATCAACAAAATAAGTCATCGAGGGCTACAGTGTATTGGGCACCAATGAAGGCTACTACGATTACTATAATCGGCCTGCTGTATTGAAACTGCACATTGAGATGGTATGCCAGCTTAACAAAAACATTTTGTCACCACCATGCAATCCACAATTGGCAAGCCCAATGCAGCGGGCATTAAGAATGCTATGCCGGCTTGTCAACAAAGTTGCACCGCCACAACTCCCTATCCCCCATGAGTTTCGCGAGATTATCCGCATCTTCAAGGCCAGTGTCCTTTAGGAGACGTCTCACGAAAGTCATGGGCTGTCTACCATTCTTATCGGCGAAAAATTCTCACGGCGAAAACAATGTCCAGCAAAAATGAGGCTGCTTTGTTCTAGTGTCAATCAAACTTGTGGGAACCACAAGCGGAGACACATCGGAGACACTTCCAATGTTATGTAGAGTCTTGTTGGAGATGTGTGCATAGTACTTGAGACAATGAACACGACGCAGCATTCTCGTGAATGTGCTATCCAGAGATTTGGTGTCCTCAGCAGTTAGAGCCCAGCATGGACTACCACACAGAGGAGTACTGGAACTACTGCTGCTCTTAATAATCGGACGTTAAGTTTCCGATGAATTCTGCGTGACTTTCAAATCCTGGAAACCCCTTCCAATGCTGCCCATGCCTTCCCCTTACGTATTCGAAGGTCCTCACCTGATTTCCATGATGCCAGGTAGTAGAGTCGTATACATGCTCAAGCACAATATCATTAGTGCTTATGCTTATACAGTCAGGCATTTCCTGAGGCCTGTCGAATTTAACTGGTTTCGGTCTTTTTTGAGTTGACAAATAGACCAACACTAGAAGCAGCCTGTTCTAATGAGATGAGGAGCCGTTGGGCTCCCTCTAGTGATTCTGAGAGTACTCCTACGTCATCAGAAAAGTCTAGATCAGTTAGGTACGTGACTGGATTTCCTCGACTTTTGGAGCCAGTAGGGGGTGCTACCATGATTATGGTGATCTACGGACATGCGTAGGACATAGTCAACCACAATTATGAATAAGAATTTATTGAGTGAAGGACTCTCCTTAAACTTCGAATGGATCTGTGTCACATTAATGGAACACACAAATGTCGTCGAGCCATCGTATACTGATCTGATTGCAGCAATAATCTTCTCAGGAATCCCATATAATGAAAGTATGCTGAACATATGTGATCGAGAGACTGAATCAAAGGCCTTGAAGAAGTTAACAAAGATAACAGCCAGATGCCTGTCTTTCTTTTTTGATAACTCTTCAATTATCCTTCTAAGTGCCAAAATGGGCTCCATGGTCCCACGACCTTTACGGAACCCATTCTGATTTCCGCGACAGACTCTCAATGGGATCCCTGATGCGATTTAATAGAATTCTATTGTATAGTTTTGCAACAATCAAGATCAATGAGATTCCCCAATAAGAACCATAGTGTGTTAGGTTTACCTTCTCGGGAACTGGCACCAACTTAATTGTTTTCATTTGTTGTGGGAATCTCTTCGTTCTACGCAGTGATACACCGACTAGGATCGACAAATTGGCTACTGCAACAGAAGATAGAGAAGAAAGAAGAACCACCCTGCGGAAATGTAAGAAGACACAAAAGATTACTAAAATGAACGCACGCACTCTGAAAGCTTAGATACTATGGAGACCATTTCAAGGAATTAGGTCAATAAAATCCTGGAAATCTTAAGAACTTCAGGAATACCAGAAGTAATCATTGCTTGTATAGGATTTAGATATTATCAATCCTGGCTCGTGAACTGCACATAGGCGACACATTAATATATAATATAATTAATATATTATTATATTGCGCCTATTAATATATTGGATTATGAAACGAGGACAGCCACAACGGGACGCAGCAAACTTCTCCCGGAGCACTCTTCGCCCTCAAAATGAGTGTTAACAACCTCGTTTATTGTTTCGGTTAGAAAAATTGGACTCTGTAACCCATCGTGTCTGTAACCTGCTCCTCTCCCCCAATCGGGCGAAGGTTGGACGCGGGCCAAGATTGCACCCAACCGCCACAACTGGTGAAGAAGACCATGTGTTCAGAACGTAGAAGCAGCTGATATCCGGCAACTACTAGATTCACAGACATCTACTTTGCGGATGACATTGCTATTGCCCTTCTTTCTAATACGCCAGCAGATGTAGGCCCTACAACTTCTACTGAACCAAGTGGAAAGCGCTGTTAATGAGGTTGGATTGCATATAAAATGCTTCTAAGACCGAATTCATGATTTGTATGTTAATGGAAGGCTGCAAGGCTGGCCATCAAAAATGAACAACATCAGGAAATCACACCACTCCCGTTACCTGAAGACCTTTCCAGCCACAGGGGAAAATGTACTTTTATTCGGTGGGTGAGACATCGACACTGACGAAATAAATTGAACAATAAATTGATGGTTGTTATACAATACTAAAAAGGGTTACACTAAATATCAGCTTGAGTGCTTGAGATAAACAACACATAACAAACGCCGAGTTTTATGCTACATAATACCATCTCTATCAACTACTCTACATGAACGCAAACTACACGATTCAGTAGGTGTTGCTGGAGAAATAAAGACGAGAAGATCCTATCGGATCTACTTTTCAGGGCGCAAATCCCATCTTGGCGAATTAATAACCCGTCTCAATGTTAAATTCTCAATTTAGGGAAAGGAGCAGGTTACAGTGGCACGTTATTTTAACCAAAACAATAAACTAAACACAATAGAACAGGTTACAGTTTACTTTTGAGAGTAATCAACTGTTATTTGCGTTCAATTTCCCCTGGAGAGGGATGAATGATGAATTTTTATTGCGTCCAGTTTCCCCCCCCCCCCTCCCTCTCTGGTCTCTATGGTTTAAATAAGTATTGTATAAAGTTTTATAATATCACTATATGAAAACTTACCTTAGGTGTCTTCTCAAGTTCTTCAGGTTTAGTCTCTTGTGGTTTCCTTTCAGTTGCTCCAATTTCTGGTTCATGTATTGCAGGCGTCTCTGTATCAAACATATTTTCATCAACAGGTACTTCATCCAATTTATCTAAATCTGATATCTGTGGTTTTTCATCTGGTGTTATGGATGTTTTCTTCTTCTTGTCAACAACTGTATCTTTTGGCTTCTTCTTTAGTTTTTCTGGTTTTGTTTCTTGTGGTGATTTTTCAGATGCACTAATTTCTGGTTCATGCATTGTAGGCGTCTCTGTATCAAACATATTTTCATCCACAGGTACTTCATCCAATTTATCTAAATCTGATATCTGTGGTTTTTCATCTGGTGTTATGGATGTTTTCTTCTTCTTGTCAACAACTGTATCTTTCGGCTTCTTCTTTAGTTTTTCTGGTTTAGTTTCTTGTGGTTTCTTTTCAAATGTTCCAATTTCTGGTTCATGTATTGCAGGCGTCTCTGTATCAAACATATTTTCATCCACAGGTACTTCATCCAATTTATCTAAATCTGATATCTGTGGTTTTTCGTCTGGTGTAATGGATGTTTTCTTCTTCTTGTCAACAACTGTATCTTTTGGCTTCTTCTTTAGTTTTTCTGGTTTAGTTTCTTGTGGTATCTTTTCAGATGTACTAATTTCTGGTTCATGTATTGCAGGCGTCTCTGTATCAAACATATTTTCATCAACAGGTACTTCGTCCAATTTATCTAAATCTGATATCTGTGGTTTTTCGTCTGGTGTTATGGATGTTTTCTTCTTCTTGTCAACAATTGTATCTTTTGGCTTCTTCATTAGTTTTTCTGGTTTAGATTCTTGTGGTGATTTTTCAAATGTTCCAATTTCTGGTTCATGCATTGTAGGCGTCTCTGTATCAAACATATTTTCATCAACAGGTACTTCATCAAATTTATCTAAATCTGATATCTGTGGCTGTTCACCTGGTGTTATTGATGTTTTCTTCTTCTTGTCAACAACCCTATCTTTTGGCTTCTTCTTCAGTTTTTCTGGTTTAGTTTCTTGTGGTGACTTTTCAGATGTACTAATTTCTGGTTCATGCATTGTAGGCGTCTCTGTATCAAACATATTTTCATCCACAGGTACTTCATCCAATTTATCTAAATCTGATATCTGTGGTTTTTCATCTGGTGTTATGGATGTTTTCTTCTTCTTGTCAACAATTGTATCTTTTGGCTTCTTCATTAGTTTTTCTGGTTTAGATTCTTGTGGTGATTTTTCAAATGTTCCAATTTCTGGTTCATGCATTGTAGGCGTCTCTGTATCAAACATATTTTCATCAACAGGTACTTCATCAAATTTATCTAAATCTGATATCTGTGGCTGTTCACCTGGTGTTATTGATGTTTTCTTCTTCTTGTCAACAACCCTATCTTTTGGCTTCTTCTTCAGTTTTTCTGGTTTAGTTTCTTGTGGTGACTTTTCAGATGTACTAATTTCTGGTTCATGCATTGTAGGCGTCTCTGTATCAAACATATTTTCATCCACAGGTACTTCATCCAATTTATCTAAATCTGATATCTGTGGTTTTTCGTCTGGTGTAATGGATGTTTTCTTCTTCTTGTCAACAACTGTATCTTTTGGCTTCTTCTTTAGTTTTTCTGGTTTAGTTTCTTGTGGTATCTTTTCAGATGTACTAATTTCTGGTTCATGTATTGCAGGCGTCTCTGTATCAAACATATTTTCATCCACAGGTACTTCATCAAATTTATCTAAATCTGATATCTGTGGTTTTTCATCTGGTGTTATGGATGTTTTCTTCTTCTTGTCAACAACCCTATCTTTTGGCTTCTTCTTCAGTTTTTCTGGTTTAGTTTCTTGTGGTGACTTTTCAGATGTACTAATTTCTGGTTCATGCATTGTAGGCGTCTCTGTATCAAACATATTTTCATCCACAGGTACTTCATCCAATTTATCTAAATCTGATATCTGTGGTTTTTCATCTGGTGTTATGGATGTTTTCTTCTTCTTGTCAACAATTGTATCTTTTGGCTTCTTCATTAGTTTTTCTGGTTTAGATTCTTGTGGTGATTTTTCAAATGTTCCAATTTCTGGTTCATGCATTGTAGGCGTCTCTGTATCAAACATATTTTCATCAACAGGTACTTCATCAAATTTATCTAAATCTGATATCTGTGGCTGTTCACCTGGTGTTATTGATGTTTTCTTCTTCTTGTCAACAACCCTATCTTTTGGCTTCTTCTTCAGTTTTTCTGGTTTAGTTTCTTGTGGTGACTTTTCAGATGTACTAATTTCTGGTTCATGCATTGTAGGCGTCTCTGTATCAAACATATTTTCATCCACAGGTACTTCATCCAATTTATCTAAATCTGATATCTGTGGTTTTTCGTCTGGTGTAATGGATGTTTTCTTCTTCTTGTCAACAACTGTATCTTTTGGCTTCTTCTTTAGTTTTTCTGGTTTTGTTTCTTGTGGTAATTTTTCAGATGTACTAATTTCTGGTTCATGTACTGCAGGCGTCTCTGTATCAAACATATTTTCATCCACAGGTACTTCATCCAATTTATCTACATTTGATATCTGTGGTTTTTCGTCTGGTGTTATGGATGTTTTCTTCTTCTTGTCAACAACTGTATCTTTTGGCTTCTTCTTTAGTTTTTCTGGTTTAGTTTCTTGTGGTTTCTTTTCAAATGTTCCAATTTGTGGTTCATGCATTGTAGGCGTCTCTGTATCAAACATATTTTCATCCACAGGTACTTCATCCAATTTATCTAAATCTGATATCTGTGGTTTTTCATCTGGTGTTATGGATGTTTTCTTCTTCTTGTCAACAACTGTATCTTTCGGCTTCTTCTTTAGTTTTTCTGGTTTTGTTTCTTGTGGTAATTTTTCAGATGCACTAATTTCTGGTTCATGTACTGCAGGCGTCTCTGTATCAAACATATTTTCATCAACAGGTACTTCGTCCAATTTATCTAAATCTGATATCTGTGGTTTTTCGTCTGGTGTTATGGATGTTTTCTTCTTCTTGTCAACAACTGTATCTTTCGGCTTCTTCTTTAGTTTTTCTGGTTTAGTTTCTTGTGGTATCTTTTCAGATGTACTAATTTCTGGTTCATGTATTGCAGGCGTCTCTGTATCAAACATATTTTCATCCACAGGTACTTCATCCAATTTATCTAAATCTGATATCTGTGGTTTTTCATCTGGTGTTATGGATGTTTTCTTCTTCTTGTCAACAATTGTATCTTTTGGCTTCTTCATTAGTTTTTCTGGTTTAGATTCTTGTGGTGATTTTTCAAATGTTCCAATTTCTGGTTCATGCATTGTAGGCGTCTCTGTATCAAACATATTTTCATCAACAGGTACTTCGTCCAATTTATCTAAATCTGATATCTGTGGTTTTTCGTCTGGTGTTATGGATGTTTTCTTCTTCTTGTCAACAACTGTATCTTTTGGCTTCTTCTTTAGTTTTTCTGGTTTAGTTTCTTGTGGTTTCTTTTCAAATGTTCCAATTTCTGATTCATGTATTGCAGGCGTCTCTGTATCAAACATATTTTCATCCACAGGTACTTCATCCAATTTATCTAAATCTGATATCTGTGGTTTTTCATCTGGTGTTATGGATGTTTTCTTCTTCTTGTCAACAACTGTATCTTTCGGCTTCTTCTTTAGTTTTTCTGGTTTTGTTCCTTGTGGTAATTTTTCAGATGCACTAATTTCTGGTTCATGTACTGCAGGCGTCTCTGTATCAAACATATTTTCATCAACAGGTACTTCGTCCAATTTATCTAAATCTGATATCTGTGGTTTTTCGTCTGGTGTTATGGATGTTTTCTTCTTCTTGTCAACAACTGTATCTTTTGGCTTCTTCTTTAGTTTTTCTGGTTTAGTTTCTTGTGGTTTCTTTTCAAATGTTCCAATTTCTGGTTCATGTATTGCAGGCGTCTCTGTATCAAACATATTTTCATCAACAGGTACTTCATCCAATTTATCTAAATCTGATATCTGTGGTTTTTCATCTGGTGTTATGGATGTTTTCTTCTTCTTGTCAATAACTGTATCTTTTAGCTTCTTCTTCAGATTTTCTGCTTTCGTTTCTTGTGGTTTCTTTTCAGAAGCTCCAATTTCTGGTTCATGTACTGTGGCCGACTCGGTATCTGACACTTTTTGATCAACAGGTAGTTTATCTGGTTTATCTAAATCTGATATCTGTAGTTTATCATCTGGTGTTATTGTTGTTTTTTTCTTCTTGTCCAAAACTGTATCTTTTGGCTTTTTTTGAATTTTTTCTGGTTTACTTTCTTGTGGTTTCTTTTCAGCAGCTCCAATTTCTGGCTCATGTACTGTGGGTGACTCTGTATCTAACACTTGTTGATCAACAGGTAGTTTATCTGTTTTGTCTAAATCTGTTATATCAGGTTTATCATCCAGTGTTATTGATGATTTCTTCTTCTTTTCTAAAACAGTATCTTCCGATTTCTTTTTAATTTTTTCTGGTTTAGTTTCTTGGGTTGTCTTATCTAACCCTTTACTTTCCAGTTTACGTTTTGGATCAGACTGTGAGTCCAAAACTTGCTCGGAAATAGGAATTTCATCTAATTTGTCCATGTCTAGATTTTCCTCTGGTGTTATGGATGTCTTCTTTTTCTTCAATCCTGTACCTTTTGACTTCTTTTTGAGAGTTTCGGGCTTGGGTTCATGCTTTTCTTCATGATCCGCTCGGGGTTCGGTGACACTGGCTGCCAATTCCATTACATCAACCGCAATAACTTCATTATCATCACTATGTTTATCTTTACTACCAACCCGTATTTGTTTTTGTTTAGGTTCAAATTCAGCATCATCAGAGAGTTCATCGCCCTTTGCCTTTGGTTTAATTTTTCTACTCTTAATGTTTTTCAAACCTTCTTCCATTGTTACATCCTCTACAACTTTACCTCTCGGAATGACGAAACTGGAAACAACCTTGCCTTGACTGTTTTCGACAACGCATTCATATTTACCATCACCATGCATATTGAAATGATCGACTTCAAGATACACAGTACCATCAGAAAGATTGTCAATCAAAAAATCTCCTGCATCATATATTTCCGCACCATTTCTAAACCAGGTCACTTTTGTAAAGGGAAAACCAAGAACTTTCCCGGTAAACTCTGCCCTGTTGTTTCTGACATTGCATTGAAGATGCTGTTGAAACATTGGTTCTCCTTCTTTTAATTTGGCAGGACTTTCTTGCACTTCCCCCTTTGGTTCACCCTCGCTTTGGTCAGGTTCTTTTGTCTGAACCTTGTTCGTAGGTGTTACTTGATCGTCGGCAAATGTAACGCTCCGATTTTTATTGCTTGAGTTGGGATGCAATGATGTGGCGTCAGTGTCAGTTGAATCTTTAGAATCCTCAATATTTAATACAAATTCCGATTTCGATAGACTTTTTTCTGAAGTGGAAACACATGTGAATTTCATTCCATTATATTTCTTAAAATTGCTTATACCCAACGTAACACACATCTCAGTTTTATTGTAATCCAAAATAAAATCCGCACCTGGTGTAATCCTGGATTTATTTACATACCATTCTGTGTGTTCAGGATGAAATTTCAAAATACCTTTAATGAAAACTTTGTCTAATTTTTGTAATTGTTTAAGTTCAGAACGAAATTTAATACGCTGTTTATTTAATTCATCGGTATTTCTCAAGGCAACATCCTGTAGACCCGCCATATGGGGAAGTTTCAGGGTTGATACAGTTTCCCCAGATCTGTTAGATGCTACACATTTAAACTCAGCTAATCCCCAACTGCTTGGATTTTGCACCAATAATGTTAACACATTATTTGCAGCGTGATTGGTTTTAAAATCGTTGTCATCTATGATTGGTTTATCGTCAACGAACCATTTCACACTTGGTTTTGGCATTCCAATAATTCGGCCAGTAACAATAGCAGATATATCATCCTTCTTTGAGGCAGTTAAGTGCTCTTGAAACTCTGGGGAAATATCATTTGGCTTTACCTTCTGCTGTTTAGGTTGGTGGTGCTTCAATTCTTCAACTTCTTCCTTAGCTTCCTTCTCATCCTTTGGTTTGTCAACAGGTGGTGATTGCGCTCTTCGTTTTAGACTGTCTGATGGACGTGGCCCTTCTAATAAATAACTTAAGTCAATCAATTCATCATCGGGGTCATCTACTGTTATATTCAATGAACTACTTGCTTCACCTATCGAGTTCTTAGCTACACATTTAAATTCAGAAGATCCAAATTTTGTGATAGAAGATATAGTTAGTGTGGAATGTTTTTCTCTTAAAGGAGCTATTTTGAAGTCATTAGTGTTATTAATTTCTCGGTTATTCATATACCATATTATATCTGGAGGCGGTTGACCATCTACAACTGCAGTCAATGTGACCCTGTCATTGTCTTTTGTAGATGTGATTGGATATTCAAATATTGGCATATATTGGCCAATGTGAATAGATGGAGCAGCATTCTGATTTTCTTTATTTGGTGAAATATATATTTTTTGTTCACTAATTTCACGTTTTTGCGATTTAACTTTAAGCTCATCCTCGACAATGTCCGATTTTCGCTTACTTGGCTGACTTTCATCTGTTTCCATGGAAACATCAAGGTTATAAACACTTGTTGCACTTCCATGAATGTTGGTCAATTCACATTTGTATTCTCCACTGCCATGTTTGTGAATATCCCGGACACAAAGAGAAACAAATCCATCCTCACGATGTGTTCTTATGAAATCACGAGATTGTGGGAGAGGATGGCCATCAATAGACCATTCCACTGTTGGTTTCGGTATCCCACATATTTTGGCTCTTAAAACTGCACAGTTGTCAGTTATAAAAGCTTCCAATGGAGACACAAAAGACGGTTTCTCAATTTCGATTAATGGTTTCTCGGCTTCCTCAGGTTCTATTTGAACGACACTAACAGCAGATCCCATCAGATTATCAGCTGTGCATGTAATTGAAGAATTTTGATATTTTTGAATGTTCAGTATTTCCAACATGTTAGATCCATCTGGCAATGTTCTCATGCGCATGCCAGGACTAGGCCGTATTGGCACGTCATTAATAGACCAAGTAAGGGTCGGTTTAGGAATACCAGTAACTCTGCAATGGAACTCAGCATTACGTCCAACCATTACTGGTCTAACTTCTTCAGTGAATTGGGGCGGTTCTTCAAATGTTCGTGGCGGGGGTTCTGTAATGTCTTCTTCTTTGTCTAGCTCTAGATCAACGGCGCTTGTAGCAGATCCAGCAGAATTTTCGAGTTTGCACTTATATTCAACACTGCCATACCTCTGAAAGTCTACAACTTCAAGCTTAACGTTGCTACTTCCATCTGTGGCAACAGTAAAATCTCCACCACTTACCAACCTTTTATCATTCATAAACCAGGAAACAGAAGGTCTCGGATTACCTGATATAATACCGCAAAATAAAACTGTAGAACCCTCTACATTCGGGACAATATGTTGGATAAATTTCGGAGGTTCAACATCCTCAATTGGGTTAACAAATAATTTTAATGCACTATTTGCAATTCCTAAATTATTACTAGCTTCACAAATGAATTCTATGTGGTCATGTTTATTTATGTTCACAATTTGTAATGAACACTGACCATCACTTGTTCTCTCAATGTCAAAATCTCCTCCAGTTATAATTGGGACCCCATCTCTAAACCATCTAATGGTTGGTTCAGGTTTACCATAAATAACCGCATGGAGTGTCGCCAATGTATCAGTAATTGTGGGAATGATTTGTTGTTTAAATGTTGGCGCGCATTCATCTCTTGCAGACTTTGATTTCTCATTTCGTAAAAATTCTTCTAAATCAAAGTGAACTTCAATTTCACTCCGTCCTGACTCAGTCTCAGCCACTGCTTTGTAATCATTCCTTGGATATTGAGAAACATGTTTAACAATAAGAGAATGAACGCCTTTTGGTTGAGTCTTAACACGGAAATCTCTATTCTCTGGTGTGATTACCTTCCCGTCGATGTACCAAGTAACTTTAGGAATGGCGGATTGATCTTCTGGTTCTTCCACCTGTAACTCAAATGTAACTGAATTTCCCTCCAACTTTGTATGAATCTCCGAGATAAATCTTGGTGGGCGATATAATGAAGATATACGAGGCTTGGTAGGTGACGTCATGTAAAGAATGACTTTGGAGCTAACAGTTCCAGCTGCATTGCCTACAGTGCATGTGAACTGCGATGAAACATATTTATGGGCGTTGTGAACAGAAACTTTGACTCTTCCATCAATGGGTGAGTATAAAATATCAAAATCCTCATCTGACTGAATCAATCGCCCGTTGCGATACCAAGAGATTGTGGGAGTTGAATCACATTCTATGCGACCCTCAATCTCGGCCTCGTCATTGATCAAATCAACAATAGGTTTCAGTTCATTGACGAACAACGGGGTTGTTAGCATTCTAGGACTAAGTGGTGGCGTTTCTATTGTAATTTCGATGGTGCTGGTAGCGCGACCAACCGTATTGACGGCCTGGCAAGTATATTCAGCAGAACCATACCGATGGACATCATTGACAACTAGAGAACATAGGCCATCGGCTCCTCGATGAATTGAAAAATCATCAGAATTTTCTACAATCTTACCATTTTTATACCATGTGACAGTCGGAAAAGGCTTACCAGAGATAATACATTTAAAAGTAGCAAGACGACCTTCAATATTTGGCGCAATCTGTTGTAAGAATTTTGGCGGTTCTGTGTTAGCAGGAGGCATGTCAAACTCCATTGTAGTTGGGAATTCGACTGCATCACTGGGGGATTCCATCTGAGAAATAAGGTCTACCTTACTCATGGCTGTTCCCGCCGGATTCTCGGCGATGCAAGAGTACTGAGCGTTCCCGTACCTGTCGGCATTCTCAACAAAGAGACAACAGTTTCCGAACTCATCGCCCTCGATATAGAAATCCCCGCCATCGTATATCGGTTGACCATCGATACACCATCGCAAAACAGGAAACGGTTCCCCAGAAACTCGTCCTTGTAATTCGATAATATTGTGATCGGTGGGTGACAAAGTCAGAGGGGCATCGAATGTGGGCGGTTGCATTCGTTTTGCAATAGTTTTTCCAACGTTGTAATATTTAATGTTCACGAATCTGGGTGGAGATTTACCATTGCCGACAGCCATCGCCGTACGCACTTCCGGAGGGTATCGCGGTTCGTGATCTATTAATAAATCCAACTGAGACGAACATGAACCGACTTGGTTCTCTGCCGTGCAGCAGATCGGTGTGTCGCCGACCTCGTCAGGACGTGTTATTATCAGTTGGACGACGCCGTTTTCGAGTCGCCGCTCCTCCAAGTTAATCGAGGCCGCTGGGAGTATAGGCCTACCGAACATCGTCCAAACTATATTAGGAGTTGGTTGCCCGACAACCTGAGCTTCTAGAACTATAGCAGAACCAGCGGACTCTAATCGCGGAGTCACTTGTTTAACAAATCGAGGGGGATGCATTCCACGGAGAGCGTCGTCGGAGTGCAGACGACCGCGTCGATCGGTCTCCGACGGTTCCATCGACAGCTGGACCCGACTGGAGGCGGTGCCGGCCCGATTTCGCGCTTTGCAAACGTAATCCGCCGCTCCATACTTCTGTATCTCGGAAACGGTGAGACTAACCCGACCGTCTACCGTGTGTTCTCGTATAAACGTATCGGTATCCGGGACAGGATCTCCATTCATAGTCCATTCTATACTGGGTCGAGGATCTCCTAAAATACAGATATTAATCAAATATATAATTTCCAGTAGATTCTGCAAAAAAAAAACAGAACATAACAAATATTCTTTGATATACAATAAAATGTAACATTACATATAGAGAGACCAGAAGTACATTTAATTTTGCAATGACGAAAAATTTGTCCCCTTGACTCTTGAGTAATGAATTCATAGGCCTTTCTTTAGAATAATTAATGTTTTTTCAAATCTATTGGAAAAAGGAGAAGATTAATAAAGCTTTTTATTAATGATTTTTATGTATTATTATGTATATTTTAAATTATCGTTAAAATTAATGTAATTTTATTACTCATAAATTCCAAATGCTAATGATATGGTTTCCAAAATTAATCGAGTTTGGAGGGTTCTGGGGAAATACACCAAGTCGGATTAAGGATCTAAATAATTAATTCAGTTTTATTTATTTCTAAAATTAGTAGTAAAGGCTAATATTTGAACATTTATCAATGTTATTGTGATTTTAAAAAATTACATTGAAACATATCGGAGAAATATTATAATTGTGCAACTAAATAATAGCGGTAAAATCTATGGATATACGTTGTTCCTCCATCTTTCTGTTAAACCATCTGGCGTGAGTACCTGAGCTACCAATGCCAGAAACGTTTACTTCTGGTATTCTATGAGCTTTTTTTAAGCTCTTTATAAACTTGCTTACTCAATTCCTTCTAAGTAGCGTGTTGATCTATTTGGTTGAAATCCATTCACATAAGAAATAATATGACCACATCAATGTAAAACAATCTAACTCTTAACGACAATTTATAGCAATCTACCTACAATAAACTGCAGACTGTACTGTTAATACTGAGTTAAAAAAACGGTATGTAACCTTATTTGGTATGAATAGAAACACACCTGTAACAGTGCCACTAAAGTGAGCTACATCTCCCTCTACTTGGGGGACTATAGGTTGTATGAACTTCGGCGGAATCCCTTCGACCATGTCAGTGTCGATACTTCTAACTGGTTTAGGTCCTTTGGGGTCTACCATTAGTTCGACTGTACTGCTAGCTATGCCGACATCATTGACGGCTCTGCACTTGTATTCCGCGTTCCCATAACTCTGTATGCCCCTCACAAAGAGAGAAATTGATCCATCCGCGGTATCTACTGTCATTATGTAATCATCAGGAGTCGCGGTTAACTTGTTACCGTTAATGAACCAGGAGACCTCAGGAAAGGGATCACCGCGAACTTTGGCTACGAAAAGGGCGTTCCCAGAATCTAATTGCGGGCGAACCTAAAAGGCGAAAGTAATTTACAATGAAAAGCATCGGCATATTTATTAAATCAGAATATTCAACGATAATTATGTATGTTTAAACTGAAATTAACTAAAATAAATGACATGACAATTAATTAAATGACAATTAATTAACAACTCATTACTTTTTTCCCACTCAATCAATGATTGTTTCTTCAACATACCACACGATTTTTGTGTTCTAATTTATTGACACAATATTTCAGATAGGGGCCCACCTTCCTTGGTATAGTGGTTGCATTGAATTCACATCTCTCGGAGGTCGTGGGTTCAAACCACGCTCGGGGGACAGGGCAATTTTCGTGTCGGCACGAATGCTTTGAATCGTCTAGCCAGGGCGAATCTATGCCTTGTATCCTTAAATGGTACCTATATGAGTACTGGAGCTTCCTCTGGGGAGTATAATTCTGGGGGGACCGTTCTGGAAATAAGTCGTCAGACTTTGTGCGTAATTCCTGGCCTAACGGCCGAAGAAAATTTACTTTACTTTAGTTTACTGCTGTACTGCAGTACTGACATAAGGTAAAAGATAACATTATTATGTTACTCCCAAATTAATATAATAACATTATTAAAATTAAAATTACCATGTTACCATGTGTTTGTATATAATATTTATCAGTTAAACAGTTAAATATATTTACCTGTTGAGTGAATTTAGGAGCGAGGATTTTATTTTCTGATGCCTTTGACTTCTCAATAGTTAATTCCACTGTGCTAGAAGCAATCCCAGCTGGATTAGTTGCTTTACATTTATACACCGCAGAGCCGATTTCCTATGAGAAAAATAATATAAAGTCACAATAGGGTTGAGACCAAAAAAAATTGTCTGGCTAGAACCCATCGACAAAGGTGTAAGAAAGGCACCGTGAATCGTGGATTTCAGATCAAAGGGTCGAAAGAGTCACAAGGTCTAAAAGACTTTTCATAGGAGAAACAACAATGATGAACAATAATAAGATAAAGCACGTTACAGAGACGGAACAATAAACAATGTTGTTACCAATAAAGGGAAAGGAGCAGGTTACAGAAACGGCTTTTTCTAACCAAAACAATACACGATGTTGTTACCAATAAAGGGAAAGGAGCAGGTTACAGAAACGGCTTTTTCTAACCAAAACAATACACGATGTTGTTACCTATAAAGGGAAAGGAGCAGGTTACAGAAACGGCTTTTTCTAACCAAAACAATACACGATGTTGTTACCAATAAAGGGAAAGGAGCAGGTTACAGAAACGGCTTTTTCTAACCAAAACAATACACGATGTTGTTACCAATAAAGGGAAAGGAGCAGGTTACAGAAACGGCTTTTTCTAACCAAAACAATACACGATATTGTTACCAATAAAGGGAAAGGAGCAGGTTACAGAAACGGCTTTTTCTAACCAAAACAATACACGATGTTGTTACCAATAAAGGGAAAGGAGCAGGTTACAAAAACGGCTTTTTCTAACCAACAACAATAAACAATGTTGTTACCAATTGAGGGAAAGGAGCAGGTTACAGAAACGGCTTTTTCTAACCAAAACAATAAGCGATGTTGTTATTCATTGAAGGAAACGAGCAGGTTAAAGAAACGGCTTTTTCTAACCAAAACATTACACGATGTTGTTACCAATAAAGGGAAAGGAGCAGGTTACAGAAACGGCTTTTTCTAACCAACAACAATAAACAATGTTGTTACCAATTGAGGGAAAGGAGCAGGTTACAGAAACGGCTTTTTCTAACCAAAACAATACACGATGTTGTTACCAATAAAGGGAAAGGAGCAGGTTACAGAAACGGCTTTTTCTAACCAAAACAATACACGATGTTGTTACCTATAAAGGGAAAGGAGCAGGTTACAGAAACGGCTCATTTTTCTAACCAAAACAATACACGAAGTTGTTACCAATAAAGGGAAAGGAGCAGGTTACAGTAAGGCTTTTTCTAACCAAAACAATAAACGATGTTGTAACCAATAAAGGGAAAGGAGCAGGTTACAGTGGTCATTTTTCTAACCAAAACAATACACGATATTGTTACCAATAAAGGGAAAGGAGCAGGTTACAGTGGCTCATTTTTCTAACCAAAACAATAAACGAAAGTCAATAAAAGCAGGTTACAGTTAAATTTTTCAGATAAATGAAAGACTGGAAGTTTAACAAATTAAGGGAAAGGAGCAGGTTACAGTGGCTCGTTATTCTAACCAAAACAATACACGATGTTGTTACCAATAAAGGGAAAGGAGCAGGTTACAGAAACGGCTTTTTATAACCAACAACAATAAACAATGTTGTTACCAATTGAGGGAAAGGAGACCGGTTACAGGAAATGCCTTTTCTAACCAAAAACAATAAACGATGTTGTAGTGGGAAAGTAGCATAATATTAAAATTAGACTTTTTTTAGACCCTTTGACTTTTTTTCGACACTTTGAACAGAAACGCGCGAGAAGACCGCGGCAGAAGTATTATTTATTAGTTTCTTCATAAAGTCATTCATGGCGTTAACGGGGGACTCCACATTCCATTAGATGACGTATTTTAAGTAAGCAAGGATGTGAAGTTAGTACCCCCGGCCCCTGTACCCCCGGCCCCTGTACTCCCGAGCCCTGTACCCCCGGCCCCTGTACCCCCGGCCCCTGTACCCCCGACCCCTGTACCCCCGAGCCCTGTACCCCCGGCCCCTGTACCCCCGGCCCCTGTACTCCCGGCCCCTGTACCCCCGGCCCCTGTACCCCCGGCCCCTGTACCCCCCGGGCCCTCTACCCCCGGCCCCTGTACACCCGGCCCCTGTACCCCCGGCCCCTGTACCCCCGGCCCCTGTACTCCCGGTCCCTGTACCCCCGGCCCCTGTACCCCCGGCCCCTGTACCCCCGGCCCCTATACCCCCGGCCCCTCTACCCTCGAAAAACTGTGCCCAACAAAAGTTATAATATTTATTAAATAATGGCGCGCCCTTGTTACCGTTGTATACATAATTAAAATTAAATAAAGTGATAGAGCTGACCTTTCGGTAACGTTGAAAAATTGATAAGTAAGGTATATTTCGGCCACAGGCTTTTATTCAAGCGAACTTTATTCACGGCCTCCCACGAATTCCCTTCCCAGACACAGTTAAACACAAAGCCCCGGAAGCCATTCGATCCACCGAGTTGGATTTGGATGACCTACAACAACGCATCTCGGGCCTTTATAAGAACATTCCCCGGAACAAACAACAATTTCACCACCTTACACAGCAAGAACAACTCGCATTACAGGAACGAAGTAAGTATTAAACACTTAGAGAATGCAATACCAGAAAAACTAATCGAGTACTTGGTAGATTTAGACATTGAGGGATCTACTGGATATTTTTTAATATGTGATTTAAATTATCCCAAGGCTATTCACGATCAAACATTACAATTGCCGTTAGCCCCCGAGCATTTAAGTATAAATGAATCAATGCTTTCGCCTTATATGCGGGAACAATTTAATAACTTGTCGATACAAAGAGGTACCTCCCGTAAATATAGGATGCCTATACCAAAACTCATGCTAAGACACAATTGATAAAGAGTTTTATCATTTACATTTGAAACTGTTAAAATTTTATATAAAACATGGATTAATTGTTACTAAACTACATAAATTATATTCTTTTCAACAAGAATTTGTATTTAAAAATTACATCGATTTTAATATTAATCAAAGGCGACTAGCAAAAAGTTATATTGAAACAGCTGTCGCGAAATTGCTCAATAATTCGTTATTTGGCAAATCAATAGAAAAGATAAGAGATCGATGTAACTTTCGTATCGCAAATAGCAATGATAAATGCATCAATTGGTAAATCGTATTAATCATGAACAATTTATAATATACAATAATACATTATCGGGACATTTATTAGTGAAAGACTCTGTAACTCTCGATAAGCCTATATTTATTGGTAGTACTGTCTTGGATTTGGCTAAATTGGATATGTGGGGCGAGCCACGAAGTTGGCGGAGCCTTAGCGAATTGACACTGTTAGGGGGTGGGTCAATTTATGCAAATAGTTGTCGTCGTCGTCGTCGTCGTTGTCGTCGTCGTCGTCGTCGTCGTCGTCGTCGTCGTCGTTGTCGTCGTCGTCGTCGTCGTCGTTACGATTTTGACATGCTAATAACTTTGTCGGATTTAAAGCTGCCAAGTTGAAAATTTGTAGGTATCAATATGAGCAAAAGTTGAGATTTTTGAGAGACTTTCAGACACCATCAGTGCAATGGTCTCCCGCTAGAGGGCCACATGTCTAAACATTAAAT
>JAUCBJ010004484.1:0-60729 GCA_032718475.1 Nemertoderma westbladi | reverse complement strand
CCGAGGGTGGACTCTCTATAGCCGAGGGGCACTTGTATAATAACTAATAATCACGAACCCCATCCTCTTATAATATATAACTCTGTAGTAGTCAGTAGCAGTAGTAGTAATAGTAGTAGTAGTAGTAGTATAAGTAGTAAGTAATAGTAAAGGAGATCGGTTTAAACCAAAGTGATAAAGTAACATTATTATATAACATAATCATATAGACAAAGTAGAATAAGATACAGATTCATAATTATTTTATCAAACTCATGTACTACTTACTTCAATGTGCCAATTGTAATAATAATTAAACATATTATTCCGATTAATCTGCGTTTGGCCCTATAAGATATTATACTGAAGTGTTTTATATCAATATATCCATGCGAGTAAACAAGAAGTGAAGTAAATGTTTATTATTATAGTTTTAGAAATTGAATGATATACCCAAGATAGTGAAATAGATAATATACAAGAAATTGCCATTTGATCAGATATATCAAAGCGGCGTCTTTAGTATAATACCGTAATAGTATCAATTAACTCTGTTATACAATGTAAATATACTAAATCTATTTATAAATATATTATGAGCCCTACATTGTATATTTCTCCTACAGGTAGACAATGTAGTATGTTAAAACTTGATATAATTTGGTATAATGTATAACATATTACAAATAAGACTGAGGCAGCTAAACTATATTGCAAAGAAATCAAATATCCTAAAGTAATATATACTAGACCCTCCCTCCACCCTATAAATAGTGTTCACCACCTACCCCACCCACCGCCCTTATTACTTCATAATAATGAAAGATAGTACTGGCGCTCCGGTCACTCCGTTCCCTCCGCTGGGGGGGTTAAGTTGTAGGTTTTGACACTATGCAAAATCCGAGCACAGAGTTAGAAGCGCATTGGATAGGCGAACATTTCTTGCAGTGAAAGTATTTCCATACCTATTATAGTTTTCGAGATAGTCAGACATGAGTAGCTAAAATTTGAATTTTTTTCGGTAAAGTCTGATTTCACCGGTACCTGTCATCCGAAATATGGATTGTGATATATCGTTAGATGCGGGTCCACTAACTGTACATTCACATATTTTCAAGGAAAAAATTCGATCAAGGGTTTTCGAAATATTTTCGAATTACCGGAAGCAGACTTTGGACGACCATATCTCCGGTACCGGTAGGCCTATTGAGTCGAAATTTTTTTTAATCTACTTAGAACACTCCAGTGAATGTTTTTTAGTTTGAAAGTTTTGCCCCAAAATGCTCAGAAGTAATTACGAAAAAACTGATCATTTTGCGATCATGATCTTTTGACCCCCTAGAATTGAACTTTTTTATGGTCAAATTTTGGCTACCCCCCCTAATTCGAGGGTGAGGAATCTTTTTGTAATGTTAAGTTTTTTCATACGGTGAACTCACAGGACTTGGTCTTCGAAATAAAACCGAAAACATGATCTTTCCTGATCATGGCCTGATCAAATCGCTTTTTGAAAATTTTGAAATGCTCAAAAGTTGCCCCTTCTTAATAGAAGTCGATTAGTAAAAAAAAAATCGGGGGTCTCAAACAAAGTTTTCGAGAAAATCGGGAAAAACCGAAAAACACGATCTTTTATGATCAGGAAGCTGATCTCGAGAACTGGTTGCCCGATCGAGCCAATTTTTTTTTAATCAACTCAGAATAGACCATTGCACATTTCTTACAATGAATGTTTATTAGAAAAATGCTTAGATTCGATTTTAAATATACTGATCTTTTCGCGATCATGATCTTGAGTTTTGACCCACTAGACTTGAACTTTTTTATGCCCAAATTTTGGCTACCCCCCATAATTCGAGGGTGAGGAATCTTTTTGTGATGTTAAGTTTTTCCATACGGTGAACTCCCAGGACTTGGTCTTCGAAATAAAACCGAAAACACGATCTTTTCTGATCGCGGCCTGATCAAATCGCTTTTTGAAAATTTCGAAATGCTCAAAAGTTGCCCCTTCATCATAGAAGTCGATTCGTAAAAAAAAAATCGGGGGTCTCAAACAAAGTTTTCGAGAAAATCCGAAAAAACTAAAAAATCTGATCTTTAATGATCAGGTATCAGATCTCGAGAACCGGTTGTCCGATCGAGCCAATTTTTTTTTTAATCGACTCAGGGCGGTGTTCTGAACGTTTCCTACAGTAATTGTTTATATCCAAAATGCTTAGTTACGATTTTACGAAGTCCGATCTTTGCGCGATCATGATCTTGCGTTTTGACCGGGAAGAATTCACTTTTTTTAAAATCTTTTAACGGGAATCATGACTAATGTGGGGTCGCTGAATCTTTTTGTAATGTTAAGTTTTTCGATTGGAGCAAGCCTTGAGTGTCCGATCCCTGATCAAAACTGATCTTTGCTGATCACGGTCAAGATCATGATCGGGCGCTTTTAAAAATAACACTTTTCAATGTAAACCCATATGCTGCCTATCGATTGGCGCCGGTCCCAACTCCGTAGCATTAGCCGTTTTGGCTGTAGCTCCATAGCAACGTGGTTGCTAGGGAAGCGGACTTTTTGACTCAAATTGGCCCTAGCCGGAGAACCGTAGACTTTTTTAACACATTATGTATGGCGAAAAGTCTTCTGGATAAATTTTGGGGGGGGGGGTCTAGGAACATCCTATTGTTCGTTTTCGCTTAGTTGCTGAGATCCTCTCGTCCCCCAAATCCCAGGATTCTATAAAGGCATTCTGCTGGACTAGTTCCGTGGCCGGAATAGTGTTCGGTGTTCTGCGAACAGAGAACCTAATCGGTTTAGGGCCCTGACCGTCCAGAGATTTGGTGTCCTCAGCAGTTAGAGCCCAGCATGGACTCCCATAGAGGAGTACTGGAACTACTGCTGCTCTAAATAATCGGACCTTAAGTTTCCGATTAATTCTCGGTGACTTCCAAATCCTGGAAAGCCTATTTAAGGCTGCCCATGCCTTTCCCTTACGTATTCGAAGGTCCTCACCTGACTTCCGGTTCCATGATCCCAGGTAACAAGTCGTCCACATGCTCAAGCATACCATCTTTTGAGCTTATGCTCATCCGATCAGAGACTTGCTGAGGACTTTCAAAGTTAACTGTCAAAATTTTGGTCTTTCTGGACTTAATAAAAAGACCAACACTAGAAGCAGCATGTTCTATTAAGCTGAGGAGCCGTTGGGATGAGGAGCCATTCTCTAGTTTAAATATAAATGTTGGCCCTATCATGATCAATAACGAATCGCATTCTGTATCTCTTGAAAATCATGGATGTATGGGGAGAATTATATGAAAATAAATAAATAATATAAAAATAGAGTTTAAAAGGTCAAAATATTCATTTTTCCCTTACGCAATAGCCCTACTGTAACAAATGACATCAGAGTGATGAGTAAAATGGGGTTTACGGAAATCTTGAACCCGCAGGTGTTTAGATTGATCCGTCTTCTCTATTGCCTTCCCTAAAGGATATCTTTGGAATTAAATATGGATTTAAAGCCTACTGTAGTGTTGTTTGACATCCTGACCAAATCTATACACATGCTGTACAAAGTCCAACGCGATTATATTGTAATGATTTCATTGTTTATACTGTAGTCAGCTGATGGGAGGAGAATACCAGTGAGTGTAGTTAATAGGCCTACAGTATGCCTTACTATTCATTGGTAGCGATTTTGCAGAATTGACAGCTCAACATTACTTTTGAGTTTTATAACTTCAGGTAATCCACCCTGTGTGTTTATATAAAAAATTACCTAATGAAACAAATAATAATTGGTATTTTGTATTTATGATTAACCAGTGGGAAAAATTATGGTTTAAGGTTGTGCGGCGATCTGATTTTCTAAGTTTGCATAGCGACTAGAGTTGAAACAGAGAACTGTTTTTCTTAATCCCGGTAAACCAGAGACCTACCCGGATAATTATTTTGAAAAATACCGGAGACCAGTTATTAACTTTGGAAGCCCTTAACAACTAGAGTAACTAGTTCGGAAGCCCTTAACAACTAGAGTCACTACTTCAGAAACCCTTAACAACTAGAGTCACTATTTCGGAAGCCCTTAACAACTAGAGTCACTACTTTGGAAGCCCTTAACAACTAGAGTCACTACTTCGGAAGCCCTTAACAACTAGAGTCACTACTTCGGAAGCCCTTAACAACTGGAGTCACTATTTCGGAAGCACTTAACAACTAGAGTCACTATTTCGGAAGTCCTTAACAGCTAGAGTCACTATTTCGGAAGCACTTAACAACTAGAGTCACTCCTTCGGAATCGGAAGCCCTTAACAACTAGAGTCACTACTTTGGAAGCCCTTAACAACTAGAGTCACTACTTCGGAAGCCCTTAACAACTAGAGTCACTACTTCGGAAGCCCTTAACAACTGGAGTCACTATTTCGGAAGCACTTAACAACTAGAGTCACTATTTCGGAAGTCCTTAACAGCTAGAGTCACTATTTCGGAAGCACTTAACAACTAGAGTCACTCCTTCGGAATCGGAAGCCCTTAACAACTAGAGTCACTACTTTAGAAGCCCTTAACAACTAGAGTCACTATTTCGGAAGCCCTTAACAACTAGAGTCGCTATTTCTGAAGCCCTTAACAACTAAAGTCACTATTTCGGAAGCCCTTAACAACTTGAATCACAACTTTGAAAGCCCTTAACATCTAGAGTCACTGTTTCGGAAGCCCTTAAGAACTAGAGTCACTACTTTGGAAGCCCTTAACAACTAGAGTCACTACTTCGGAAGCCCTTAACAACTAGAGTCACTACTTCGGAAGCCCTTAACAACTGGAGTCACTATTTCGGAAGCACTTAACAACTAGAGTCACTATTTCGGAAGTCCTTAACAGCTAGAGTCACTATTTCGGAAGCACTTAACAACTAGAGTCACTCCTTCGGAATCGGAAGCCCTTAACAACTAGAGTCACTACTTTAGAAGCCCTTAACAACTAGAGTCACTATTTCGGAAGCCCTTAACAACTAGAGTCGCTATTTCTGAAGCCCTTAACAACTAAAGTCACTATTTCGGAAGCCCTTAACAACTTGAGTCACAACTTTGAAAGCCCTTAACATCTAGAGTCACTGTTTCGGAAGCCCTTAAGAACTAGAGTCACTACAGTCACTACTCAAACGGTCATAGAATTGGTACAAAAATGTGGTTACTGACTGCTAATCTAATCTGCACTCCAATTGGCGTTGGTCTTCACGCCCACCTACAGTACACCCCTAAACATACGCCATGGTATGGGCCATGCATGGGGTTAGTAAGTGGGGAGTATTGCCAACCACAATACGGTTTCACCAAAGTAGTGAGCTCTTTGGCTGACTGCTAGTCTCTGAGTGGTTCTTACTAACACTCTGGGCAAGGCAAAATAGTAATGAATACCTAAATGTGGTATTACTCTGATGTAATTGGCCACACAATATTTCTGCACTCATTTGTCAATACTACAAACCCCTTCCAACTTATCTAGTAATACAATTATTTAAATGAACCCCTCTCCGTATTAAATTCATCCAATTAGATTCATTCATTGATTTGCCAGTTTGTGCGGCCTGTGCCTGCTGTTGCAATTATTCTAGGCTGGGAAACACTTTAAACTGTACAAACCCATATAGCAATGAATGCCACACTGCCTTGCCTATCCTTTAACACCAATCAATACTCAGCTCAGTACAGGGTTGCTACTATTTAAAGATAGGCCTAGTTTTTATTATATTGTCTCTTTTCTCTGCTTTTTTCTTGAATAAATCTTAAAGAGTTAAAACATTAGGTTTTGAATGTTAGTCCAATGCCAAACCCAGGCACATGACATATCTACTAAATATTACCATATTATTTCCTTGACAAACAAGGAACTGCATAAATGATGATATTTATTATTTAAAATACAATACTTTTATATTGCCAAATACCATTCACGGCCATTCGAGATTAGAGATAGTTTCCAAAATTCCTACCGGTATTATATTTTACAATCCTAAAGTTTATTACAATAATTAAATATTACTAACAGATATTAAATATATTAATAAATATTTAATAACAGAACAATATTTTATTGTAGGTTTAATAGAATTATCATTATTTGAGTGAAATATTAAAAACCAATAACAAAGTGATTGAGGTCATAGGAAAATGTCGTGTTGGAAGAACTGTAAAGGAACTATAACTTTATTACTCGTGTTATTGGGTTGTCTCGATATAATAATAGCTTGTGTTGTTGTCGCCAAGGAGGCTGACTATTGTATCAATAAGGGCGACACATTCCTCCTTCTCCCAATCGTTAACTTCCTTGTCACCGTTGCCTTCTTTATCATCTGCGTTGTCAAGTGCAACCTCCTTCTCTTCTACGAACACCCCTTTATATTCCTCGTTACCGTCATTGTTAACCGGTGCCGAAAGGAAAAGTCCCTGTGCGGTGAGTTATCTGATGTCGCCATTGGGTATCATTTATTTATTTATTTCTTTTAGATTTATAATATCGTTGAAAAATTTTGTTTTGCTGTGAATTATCGGAAGGGGGAGGGGCGCAGTGGCGGTACGGCTAATGTCGCGTTACGGAAAGTCGCGTTACGGCTAATTTTCTGAGTAGCCGTAACGCGACTTTGAAAGTCGCGGTACGGCTACTCAAAAAGTCGCGTTACGGCTAATTGTCGCGTTACGGCTAATCTATTGTCTTGGTTTTACATAGGGAATCATTATCAATATTATTTTTAACGGCATTTTAACTAAAAAACTTAATTTATTAATTATTGTATTATTATTGTTGTATTGAGTAATACAGTACACAGTACCATAGGTAAATTGGTTGAAAGTATATCAGTATTTTGCCGAAATATTGCACTTTGAATTTATCATTATAATAATCAAATCAAAAGTATCTAAAACTAAAGATCTGAACTAAGAAATGTCCAGTCATCGCCCGCGTATGGCATATGGTTCGGTGGTGGGTTGGGTTGGAATGGTTAGGCCGCGAAGGGGTGGACCGGGGGTGGGTTGGGAAGAAAGGGTTCGGCCGCGAAGGGGTGGTTGGGTGGGTTGGAATGGTTAGGCCGCGAAGTAGTGGTCGGGGTTGGGTTTGGAAGAAATGGTTCGGCCGCGAAGGGGTGGTTCGGGCTGGGTTGGGTTGGAATGGTTAGGCTGCGAAGGGGTGGTTCAATACACCAACATGCCAGTCGGGATCACCACCGCCTCCCAATGCAACTGGACCTTCAACTGGGTGATCGGCGGCTGGAAGGACGGCCATTGCCTGCTTGTCGGTCCCCAAACAGAACGCCATATGGTCTAGGTAGCGAGCCAGGCGTTGGAACAACATCGATATGAAGTAGTGGAATACTGTATGTTCCACAAAACAATTAATTTCTTCTATGGCTGCTATTATTGGCTGTATTCGGTACCTGTGCTTGAGGCTGAGACTAAGAATACCATAGAATACAATGTTATATTGAATGTGAGGTTGTCAAAGAACATACAGTATGAAGGGTGGTAAAATCCCCCCCCCCCCCCCGGAGACTCCCATGCTGTAAAACATTATTACATTAGGCCTACATTTTTCGGACCTCATCTGTTCGTAAACACCATAGAATAATATTTATAATGACTCCCTATCTAAAACCAAGACAATAGATTAGCCGTAACGCGACTTTTAGAGTAGCCGTACCGCAACTTTAAAAGTCGCGTTACGGCTAATCTCACTAAAAATTAGCCGTAATGCGACATTAGCCGTAACGCGACGACACCGGGGGGGGGATGGGATTTTCGACGCAATATATATTCAGCTATCTCTAGGGGAAATTCGACGGAAATAACAGCTGATTACTCCCATCCAACCATAAAACTGTAACCTGTTATATTGAGTTTCGTTTATTGTTTAGGTTAGAATAATGTGCCACTGGAGCCTGCTCCTTTCCCTAAGTCTGGAAATTAACATTGAGACTGGATATTAATTCTCCGAGATTGGATTTGCGTCAAGTCCCCCCCCCCCCCCCCCCCCCTGTCTTCTATTTATTATTGACTTTATTTATTTATTGTACAAAGTTAATAAATATTAATACTACTCCACTACTTCACTAGTTGGTATAGGTGCCAACTTAGTATAGGTCATATTTCTTTCTCATATCAATCTAGTTGTAAGTAGATCAAGAAAAACTTAATTATTGACACCTGTCTGATAAAGAACCTTCATTAACTTACATAATGAATAAATGCCATGGCTACAACTGTAAGTAGGTTTTCCTATTATTCTTTATCAGCATTATCAAGATAGAGAGTATACGCTCTCAGTTTATTTAATTAGGGAACTTATTTTTGAGAGTGAGAGGGTTCGGCATTAGTTAGTATGGCCTGGGTATCCACTTTTTGACCAAAATTTTACATGCCTAAATAGCTTTTATCATGAGGTTTTTTATTTCAGAACCAATATTTGACCTTCTGACATTCTGATGGTAGCTAGTTTTTTTCTAGCTAATCACAAAAAAAATTTGAAAAAAAAGATATTTTTTTTTTAGTACTTAAACTTACATTACTGAGTCATGTGGTATATAGCTAGTATTTTTATACATTATAATAATTTTATACTAGCTAGTGTTTTTTTTATTTGGTTTTTCATCAAAACACACTAAAACTCACTAAAACATATATTCTAGAATATCTTTCTTGATGCTATGGAACTTACATTAATAAACTTTTTATATAGATTTTTTTTTTTCGAAAATAACTTTTTTTTACTAGCTAGTGAATAGTACTAGCTACTAACTAGTAAAAAAAATTTGTGACGGGATCCGGGAATCCCGACCGATTGGTTGTTTTATTTACGCGTCCCCGCCGTGTGTGAAAAGAGTTTATTGGATTGAGAGTTCTGAAGTTGTTGATTAATATGTATAAATATAGTGAATGAATAAAGCATAGACACAGTTATTGAATTAAGTAAGTGAATGAAACACCGGTAAAATAGTTGATGATGGTGGCGGCAGCGGACGGTAATAAAAGTTGCCGTTCCGCCCTAACTGAACTGACTAACTAAGTGAATGATATGAGAAACAACAACTGGTAATATACTGCTCTAGGTTGGCCATATTACTCAGCGGATGCCTGCCCCCCATTGGCTAATAACCTAATTCTCGCCCTCCCATCTCTCTGGGAGTGTTATCCCCCTCCACTGTCACTTTCCCTCTCCCGGAGGTGTAACCTCTGACCCTTATTGTGTGTGGCCCTTTGGGGTTTGTCGTCCCCGTTTATTGGGGTGATACGAGGTCGATTGGCAATCAACCTCGTACTCCCCAATATTGCTTAAAGGCCCTGCTTGTCCAACTTTGTGGGGTGGTTAGCGGAATTGAATTCGCTATAACAAATTTAAAAAACTAGCTACAATCTGAATGTCAGAAGGTCAAATATTAGTTCTGGAAGAAAAAACCTCATGATAAAAGCCGTTTTAATAGTAAAAAGATTGGTCAAAAAGTGGGTACCCAGGCCATACTAATGCCGAGGCGAGGGTTCATTACATTGTTGGTTCCAGTTGATAACCTGGAAAACGTTTAAATATTTATAATTGGCATGAATTAATGTTGAACCTATAAATATAACAAATAATCAGATAAATACAAAAATTTCAGAAAATATGCGTTGGCCAAGCAATAATTTAAAGTACGAAACATGGACTCTAAATATTCATTTTGGAACTTCGTAAGTCTGCTCTGTGTTGGACGATACAAGTAGAACTCAGGTTTTATACTGCAATGTATTTTACTCGCGACGGTTTCTTTTTCTTTCTAATATACCTAAACGCACATCGACGCGGCACTCTCCATTAATTATAAATGAATTGTTGTGGGGAACTCCATTAATTTGTCGCATTTCTATTAATTTTGATTGCTATCCAACTGACTGATTTAAAAAAAATATTGCGGAGCTAGCTCAGTTGGTTGAGCGCCTGGCCCGCAATCTATTGGTTGTAGGTTCGAGCCCCACTCAGGGTCCACTCGGCTTTTCATCCATACTTGGGATAAAAAGAGTAGCGCCGATGTGAAGAATACCAGGATTTCACTTTTCGGTCGACTTTTTATTGGAATTTTATAAATTAAGATTTTTCATTTTTTTTTAATTTATCTTTATTTATTAAGTGTTTTATAACGCTTATTTCTGTCTTATAACCTGTGCATATACTAATTCGTTTATTGTTTTGGTTAGATTCAGCCCTTCTGTAACCTGTGTTTTTAGTGAAAACCTGGTATTGAGTGGGGGTAACTGCAAAGTGAAATATAACGGTAGAAAGTCTGGTATTCTTCACATGGGGGTAACTGCAAAGTGAAATATAACGGTAGAAAGTCTGGTATTCTTCACATGGGGGTAACTGCAAAGTGAAATATAACGGCAGAAAGTCTTGTATTCTTCACATGGGGGTAACTGCAAAGTGAAATATAACGGCAGAAAGTCTGGTATTCTTCACATGGGGGTAACTGCAAAGTGAAATATAACGGCAGAAAGTCTTTTATTCTTCACATGGGCCACCGGGTAGTAGCTATTGGAAGAGGATTCTCCGGCCTCGGCCGGTTGTTTATTTGTACTGATATTTTAATAAATTAGATTTTAATTTATTTAATTTTCATACAGAATGTGTTGTGGACTTAATTGAAGACATTCATCTTGGCTACAAAGATTTCAAACAAAATCGAATCAAGGTTATCACTGAAAGCGTGTTTTCGTCATTACGGTGAGTGGATTCAAGTATAGAGAAGGTCTACTGTCAACCCCGGCAAACTCAGATCAGAACTACATAAAAAAGCATAAAACCACCCCAAACCACTCGGTCTGCTATAATTGTTAAGATTTTATGAGTTAAACGCTGGGGACTCCCCTCCTCGTGAACTAAACAGTGATTTATTTTATATATTTCCATTATTTGCAAATATTTCCCAAGAATTGAAACACCATACTGTATCATTGACTTGCGTTTTATTGTTTTGGTAAGAATTGGTGCCACTATAACCTGCTCCATTCCCGTAATTCGCCGAGATGGGATTTGCGTCAAGTTCACCCTTGTCAACAATCTGATCCTCACGGCGTTAACAATGTCCAGGATTGCAGGGTGATGCTGGGTTTTGGCAATAAAGTATCGAGTAATTGCTTATAATGTTGTGTAACCAGATAGTTCACACTAACTGCTGCTAATTCTTTAAATCAGAGATCTAAGACATCCTTCATCTCAATCTGTCTGGTATTCTAAATTTCTGTAAATAATTCTTTTGTCCGAAAAAACATCCTTAATAATCAATTGTAATGAGTTTGATATGGGCTGGCTGACTGTTCACTTTTACGTGCAAGCAGTTCAGTTACGGTGTCATGCGATTTATTAAAGTCATTTTAAAGAACATTTTGCGGATATTTATGTAAATTTTATTGAATCCGTGAATAATTATTGAACTCGGGCATCGCTACTTTCGGTTATAATCTGTGTTTAGTATATCAGCTGGATTCATCCCCGCTCTATAGCTATACTGACCCGGTAATGTAAAGAACTCATGGATGTAATTTTCCTGAAAACGTGAAAACTTTAAATTAATCGAAGGCTCCCGGATGTTAGGTTGTTGCAAAATAAAAGGTATATAATTTCCAAAATTCATAATTATATCTTCTAGGCTTGTTTCTCTAGGTAACGGTGTTTTTTACTAAATTAATAACCTCTTTAAGGCCTAGTCTATATTGGAAAATATTGGACTATCAATATTGGAAATCTTTAAACCAAACCTTATACTATTTCATTTAATAAAATATATTGATAATTTAAATTATAAGTAATTAAACAGGACTAAGGATGATCCAATTCTATAGCAAATGGAGCGGAAAAAATGAATTCGCCACCAGCGGGGATCGAACCCACGTCTCCCGATAAACGTTCAGGTATGCTAACCACTACACCACGGAGGCAAAATACACCACGGAGCCTCCGTGGTGTAGTGGTTAGCATACCTGAACGTTTATCGTGAGACGTGGGTTCGATCCCCGCTTGTGGCGAATTTATTTTTTCTGCCCCATTTGCTATAGAGTTGGATCATCCTTAGTCCTGTTTAATTACTTATGATTTATACAATCTATGGATGTTAAATACATTTACAAACAACAATATTGATAATTTATTTATTTTTCGTTATAGATTTGGAATTGCTATAGTTTATATTAATCTGTACGCCTTTGGCCAGGTTTACAGTCCTACTGATGGGTGGGTAGAAGTGGAAAATGAAATTCGGGAAAACCCATTTATCATTCTCATGATAATAGGTTAGTTTTAATGATCTGTCTTCTTGTATAATCTGTTTAATGTTCTTTGTTATTAACTATACATATTAACTTTAATATTAACTTTGGAATACATTATTTTAAGGTACCATCACTAGCATTTGTATTGGTTGAATTTTCACTTCTCGCAGAAATTTTTAAATTTATGTGCTAACAGTTAAGAAAACACGCAACTTATTGTTAATTTACTTTATTCCAAAATTGTAACATTACTCAACGCCGTTAGTATTAACAGCGAGTTGTTATTTAGCACTTTACAACTTTAGAGGACATTACAGCATTGTATTGGCCTGTACATTTAGTATTGTATTTGGTGTTATCCGTTAAGTAATGTCCCCCTAGTGGACATTACTTAACGCCGTCATTGGATACCACGTAAACAATAGGTGAAAATTTGCCTGACAGCCAGATAGGCCTACTGCATTACCTACCGGTAGCGGGGTATAGCTATTGATAACCAGTAGGGCCTAGCTATATTATTATAACATGGCTCCAAACGCCACAATAAATATAAGCTAACTTATTTATAACATAATGTACGTCATTTTTACATTTATTTATACAGCAACTAATATAATTTGTGCAGTTTCTATCACTTATAATGTATATGTACAATCATTTTGTAATGTTATAATTTTGGAATAAAACTACATACATACTTGTTGCAAAGTACTTTACAGTGTTCTGATCCTCGTGGCTTTATTTTCACTCACTCACTAACGTTCGTTCGTGTAACAAAGCCACTCGGATCATCACACTGTAAAGTGCTACTTTACACTACTACTAGGATCGGCATGCTGCATTGCAGCTGCATTTTTAAGTATGCTGTGCCGGCTTATCGACAAAATTGCACCGCCACACAACTCCCTATCACCCATGACATTTGCTAGATCATCCGCATCTTCAAGGCCAGTGTCCTTTAAGATGCGTCTCAAGAAAGTCATGGGCTGTCCACCATGCTTATTCACTCCATGAGGCTGCCAAAGTACAAGATTATGCACTGGCTGGTCCTCACGGCGAAAGCAATGTCCTGCAAAGCGGAGGCGATTTTGTTCTAGTGTCAAGCTTGGGGGAACCAATGAGACACCTCCAATGTTATATAGTGTCTGGTTGGAGATGTGTGCATTGTACTTGACACAATGAACCCGGCGTAGCATTCTTGTGAATGTGGCATCCAGAGATTTGGTGTCCTCAGCAGTTAGAGCCCAGCATGGACTGCCATAGAGGAGTACTGGAACTACTGCTGCTCTAAATAATCGGACCTTGAGTTTCCGATTAATTCTCGGTGACTTCCAAATCCTGGAAAGCCTATTCAAGGCTGCCCATGCCTTTCCCTTACGTATTCGAAGGTCCTCACATGACTTCCGGATCCATGATCCCAGGTAACAGAAGTCATCCACATGCTCAAGCATACCATCTTTTGAGCTTATGCTCATCCGATCAGAGACTTGCTGAGGACTTTCAAAGTTAACTGTCAAAATTTTGTTCTTTCTGGAGTTAATAAAAAGACCAACACTAGAAGCAGCATGTTCTAATGAGATGAGGAGCCGTTGGGCTCCCTCTAGTGATTCTGAGAGTACTCCTAAGTCATCAGCAAAGTCTAGATCAGTTAGGTACTTGGCAGGATTTCCTCGACTTCTGGAGCCAGTAGGTGGAGTTATCATCACCCCATCATCATTATGATGATCTAACGACATGCGTAGAATATAGTCAACCACAATTATGAACAATAATGGTGCAAGTGTGTCTCCCTGGTGGACGCCCCATAACACTTCAAATGGTTCTGTGTCACCGTCAACAGTAGACGCAAATGTTGTCGAACCATCGTATACTGATCTGATTGCTGCAACAATTTCATCAGGAATCCCATATAATAATAGTATGCTGAACATACGTGAGCGGGAGACTGAATCAAAGGCCTTGAAGAAGTCAACAAAGATAACAGCCAGGTGCCTGTCTTTCTTTATTGATAACTCTTCAATTATCCTTCTAAGTGCCAAAATGGGCTCCATAGTCCCACGAACTTTCGGAACCCATTCTGATTTCCACGGAGCAGTCTCTCAATGGGATCCCTGATGCGATTTAATAGAATTCTATTGTATAGCTTTGCAGCAATCGAGATCAATCAGATTCCCCGAAAATAACCATAGAGTGTTAGGTAGCCCTTCTTGGAACTGGCACCAACTTATTTGTTTTCATTTCTTGTGGGACTCTTGTTGTTCGGTACATGTCTACTATGATGGGATAGATGAGCTTTAAACACTCAGGTATTTTAAAGACATCAGGGGGAACACCATCTACTCTACTGGCACGATTGGTCTTAATGCTCTTTGCAGCAGCCTTCACTTCTGCAAAGGAGATATCACCAATGGCAATATCTGGGAGTACAGACTCAGACACTTTTACTTCTATAAAGATATCAGGCAATACCCTGTCATTATTGAGGAGCTTTTCAAAGTGGGCCTTCCAACCATTGAGGCGATCGGCTGGTGATTCAGCCTTAACCTTGGTGGTTGGTTGGCTTTTTCGACCAGCAAGCAAGTTGATCGATCTCCATGCCTGGTATGATTGCCTGCTGTCGTCAGCATCATTGATGTCATCAACCTGTTGGTTTATTAGCTCCTGTAAATTAACAGAGTACTGCCTGTTCAGGGACCTAGATGCAGCCTTAACTGCATTCTTGGCCGCTGTAGTCTGTTTGAGTCGGGACTCTTTCTGCGCCTTGTAGAGGTCAATTCGGCACTTCTGAATTTTGTTGTCAGTCCAGGGGGCCCGTTTCCTGTTTCGAGGGTATACAGGAACTGTTTCTGCAGCTGCTAACTTAACTGCCTCTGTGAAGGCAGTATAACCCTCACAGTGATCTGCCGCCTCAGAGGCAAGAACCTCATACCTGTTGCTCAGCTGTAGTGTGAAGCTGGATCTCACAGTTGGCTGTTGCAACAGAGGACCAGTCATGCCGCGGCAAGGCAGATTTCGTTGTTCTGCTAGCACGCAGACTAAGTCTTACCTTGGCCACAATAAGGCGGTGATCACTGGAGAAGGGTCGTAGTGTAAATGCATTACAGTCTTGTATAGAGCTCCTGTATTTCCTACGAAACAGGATATGGTCTATCTGGGACTTGTGACCACTGGGTCCACTATGAGTCCATAGCTTTCCAGTTCGCTTCTTGAACTGGGTTCCAGCCGAAAACAATCCATTTCCAGAGATAAAATCCTGAAGATGGACGGAATTTCGGTTAACACTATTGCTATAGACCCAGGGCGATGTAGGTGATTGATGCAGACTTGCATTAAAGTCTCCCAGGAATGTTAAGAATGCATACTACTTTACACACAAGTATGTAAATAGTTATTAATTCAAGAATTAATTGTTTAAAAAATATCAAAGGAAATTTATTATGTTCCAGAATTTAAATATGTATATTTTAAACATTAAATTCTTTAAAATATTATTTTCTTATATATTATTTTTTTTTATTTTTGCAGGTATATTTTTCACATTTATTAAGAGCATAATAGTAAACGTGTTCAACTGTTGTAAGTTCCGATGCAATATTTGGGTTTGCCTTATACCAACATTGGTTATGATTCTCTCGCCTTTATTGGTTGGGTTCATTATAGTTCTAGAACCTCTTCAAATCCAATGCTACAAGTGATTACCTATAGCGAGTTAGACTAAAAACTAGCCATGAAACTGAATTAAATATAATATATTCTCATTCGTCCAGGCAAATTATTTAAGCGCGGATTACATTAAACGGAAATTATAATTATAAACTCAGATGAGATTCATACTGGAATAATACTTTCTCTAACTATGTCAACTTTATATATACTGTAGTTATCAAAATTGTCGTAGGTTTTGAAAGTTGAACTTTTTTTACTTTTCCGCTCTTTTTGCAACTTTCTCAGAAATTTAAATCCCAGTAATTTATCCACCTACTAAAATTAATCATTTTCGCTAAATTTTAACAGGGAAATCACTAAAAGGAAAGGTGGCACGTTATTCTAACCAAAACAATAAACGAAATTCAAAGAACAGATTACAGCTTTATTTTTGATGGTAAAAAAAAAATTTTTCGTGATACCGTCGCCAAACTATGGTAAGCGCCAAAAAATCGTTTTTTACTTTTCCGTTTTACCTGGGTAAGAAGGACCCGCTCTTTTCAATGGCCGCATTCTTATTGGCTGAAAAATTAGGCAAATAGCCTAAATCTAGAATCAGCAAACTATTGTTTCTGCCACCCTAAATTTTGAATGGCAACATTCTCACAGCCAATTAAATATATATGTTTTCAAAATAGGACGGAAATTTTTGTCATTTCATTATTCTTATGGAATTTTCCGTAATTTGTTGGTAACAATAAGATACAAGGTTGTTAGCACCAGCAGTACTTTTGTACAAAATGAGTAATTGTAAGACTGAAGATAGGGTATTACTGTGATAGCTATCTACATTTTTTGTAATTCTTAAAATATGTTTAATAACTATGGTTTTTATTCTAGAACATTTTAATAAACGTGTTCGTTATTATTTTCATAATGACTGACCCTAACATTATCGAGATTGCATCTTTATTGGCAACATAAGAGAGCGCTATTATTACTTTTGCTCAATCGGTTGGATTACTACCTACACTGGTAGTGACATTCAACCATGTGTGCGGTCACTAACTGTGATTTCAATGCACATGTCATTCGAAGGAGAATGAATGGCATAACGAAGCTGATGTGGCGATGCAAAGGTCCTACTGAGCGCATGCAAAGTTAAATATAATGCGAACAAAGAAAGGCACAACTAAAAAGATACTGAAGAACCACCTGGGCGAGTTCCGATGGAGGGGTCTTAATAAAGATAACCCATTTCATGGATTAATACAACTAATCAAGAACAATTACTAGACCTAAGTAACTTATTTTAATTTATGCTAATATTGTAATAATGAAATCATAATAATATAAAGTTCTATGTTAATATTGTTCTAGAACATAATAATAATGTCAATAAAAACTTTTAAAAAAATCAAAAATGGAGATAGCTATCACAGTAATACCAAAGATAGGGTATTGTACTGAAATATGGTTTTTATGAGCATGGATGCTCATGGGAAGCTGATGAAGTTGTATCCATTGCACCTATGGGAATCACCACGTACAATGTGAATGTGGAAGTCTTAGCCAAGGACACTGTGGAAGTCGTAGCTGGGGACCTAATGAAAGTCGTAGCTGGGGACCATGTGGAAGTCGTAGTCAGGGACCCTGTGGAAGTCGTAGCTGTGGACATAATGAAAGTCGTAGCGGGGAACCATAATGAAGTCGTAGCTGGGGACCATAATGAAGTCGTAGCTGAGGACCGTGTGGAAGTTGTAGTCAGGGACCCTGTGGAAGTCGTAGCTGTGGACCTAATGAAAGTCGTAGCGGGGAACCATAAGGAAGTCGTAGCTGGGGACCATAATGAAGTCGTAGCTGAGGACCGTGTGGAAGTTGTAGTCAGGGACCCTGTGGAAGTCGTAGCTGTGGACCTAATGAAAGTCGTAGCTGGGGACCTAATGAAAGTCGTAGCTGAGGACCATAATGAAGTCGTAGCTGAGGACCGTGTTGAAGTCGTAGCTGGGGACTATAATGAAGTCGTAGCTGAGGACCGTGTGGAATTTGTAGTCAGGGACCCTGTGGAAGTCGTAGCTGAGGACCGTGTGGAAGTCGTAGTCAGGGACCCTGTGGAAGTCGTAGCTGTGGACCTAATGAAAGTCGTAGCTGGGGACCTAATGAAGTCGTAGCTGAGGACCGTGTGGAATTCGTAGTCAGGGACCCTGTGGAAGTCGTGGCTGTGGACAAAAAGAAAGTCGTAGCTGGGGACCATAATGAAGTCGTAGCTGAGTACCGTGTGGAAGTCGTAGTCAGGGACCCTGTGGAAGTCGTCGCTGTGGATCTATTGAAAGTAGTAGCGGGGAGCCATAATGAAGTCGATGCTGTGGACCTATTGAATGTCGTAGCGGGGAACCTTGATTAAGTCGTAGTCAGGGACCACGTATAGTCGTACCTGAGATCCATAAGGAAGTTGTAGCTGTAGACCTAATGATAGTCGTAGCTGAGAACCATAATGAAGTTGTAGCTGAGGATGGTGTGGAAGTCGTAGTCAGGGACCCTGTGGAAGTCGTAGCTGTGGATCTAATGAAAGTAGTACTGGGGAACCATAAGGAAGTCGTAGCTGGGAACCTTGTGGAAGTCGTAGCTGAGAACCATAAGGAAGTCGTAGCGGGGAACCTTGTGGAAGTCGTAGCTGAGAACCATAAGGAAGTCGTAGCCACTGACCATGTGGAAGTCGTAGCTGAGAACCGTAAGGAAGTCGTACCCACTGACCATGTGGAAGTCGTAGCTGAGAACCATAAGGAAGTCGTAGCCACTGACCATGTGGAGGTCGTAGCTGAGAACCATAAGGAAGTCGTAGTAGTGGGGAACCGTGTAAGTCGTAGCTTGCAAGGGGAGAGAAGAAAATGAGATTTATTTGCAACAGGGTAATAAATTTGAAGGAAACTAAATTTATTATTTGGCTCTATTCGTTGTTATTTATCTGGTTGTGCATCATGGGCATTTTTTATAAATATTCGGTAATCTTATATCTTGTAACGCGCTTGACAATTATTTTCTTCATATTATATTTTTGTTAGTGGTAGCAAAGTTTTATTTTTTATTATGTGGGACGAGCCACAAAGTCAGCTAGCCTGACTCCTTACAGTTTCGACTATTGTTTAGTTTAGGTAGGATTCTTCCCCCGGGTTCCTTCCAGCCCTTCCTACAAATTAATGAAATGTTATAAATATCAATTAAGGATTTATTTATGTTTAAAACAGTAAATTGTCGATTATAAATTATAGTACAGTAGTTACCGGTATAAATAAAAATACTAAACTAATAAAATCGATTTTATAGCTGATTATTTATTGTTTATGATGGTGGGAATAAAATGAATAAAGTTAGATATATCGGGAATGTTAGTTTCTCTAAACTGAAAGTTTTACTTCTTTTTGTGCGACTACTGAAGCCGAATCGGTGCTTTAATTTATCGCTGTTCCACGAATATCCGGTAGAGGGAGACGTCAGGCGGAAGGAGTAGTTAATCTCGCGATCCACTCTCATTGAGAAAGTCTGACGTTCTAGAACGCCGAGGGAGAGCAGCTGATCCGTAGGTTTTATCCGCTGCACGTAGAAACTAAAACTTTCAGTTTCGGTTAAAAAACTTTCAGTTTTAGTATTGAAAGCTTTCAGCTCAAAGTGGAAACCAAACAGCGATATAAGTCGAGAAATAGCGTCGTCATGGTTATTTATCACGTAACCGAAACGCACTGCGCCCGCCGGGAAATTCAACATCAAAGACATGTCGCCGCCACCGAATACACCGTTAACATTTGAATTAAGGAGGTTGATAATCGATTGGATACTGAGAACTCGAGTGCGTTGAATGAACTCTAGATGGCGTACATCAGTTATTCCGTGAAGACGCAGTGCGTGGAACAGCTGTCGGTATTGGGAACCGCGTTCCGAATCCAAGTAGGCGTCGCCCCCGAGGCTGTTCCTACTGAGGCTGTTAAAGAATGTGACGACAGTAGTGAAGGGAGGGGGCGACGTCATAGTGACTTCGTTATCACGTAAGAATATCCACATGACGACGGTCTTAAATAATTCGAATTCGTCAGGAACGAATAATTCGTTATCGTTGAGGAGACTGTAGAGTAGGTTGTGGGTGAGGTTCCTTAGGTAGATGGTGCCAGACAGACGCGTCACTAAGTTGTGACGTAACCACAGTAGACAACCTTCCTCCAGTCCGCCAAAGTTGTATCGCATAGCAACGCGGAGTGATTGTGTCACAGACGATGCGTTCAGGGAGGAACACTGAAGGCGTTCACAGTGATTGGATAATTCTTGGTAACCTAGCAACTCGGCTGTAGTCAAGGTAACGAGAGCGGTGTGGCTCGGAATTCGGAACTCATCGCCATACAAACTGCCTAAAGCTATGGCCATCGACTCCATGGTAACGGGAATCCTTTCTTTATTATCTATTGTAACAACTTTTATTTCATCATTTTTCTCAACATCAATTGGCGATAAAACCAAATCAAACCGCCAATCAACCGCCATCAACTTCTCGCATTTAATAGACATCGCAAATTTGGTAGGCCCGTTTCCTGATCCAACAGAACCCCTTCTTTGATCGCTGATTGGCTCAACGTTTTTGCGTAACATCCAATCAGCATCAACAAGCAGCTTTTTCAATAAACTCGACTTCTCAACGACCAACCGGCTGTGCAGTTCCCAATAACATCCCAAATATTTCAGCAGAATATCCGCGGAGCCGAGCTCTTGAGATTCTACCGGACTCCCTGACTTGGGTGCGACGGGGAATCGAATCGATTGTTTTCGTTTTTCGATTTTCTTTACGACCAGCGGGGTTCCCGAGGCGACGGAACTGCGGCCGCTTGCCATTCCGGGGAGAACAATCTCGGAGTCATCGTAATCGATAGCGGGGCGGCCGGAAGGTCCCGGAACGGTGTCGGACGAAGTCGGAACTTCGCAACGGCTGCTATGCCGAAGTTCCGATCGTAATGTCGCACGCACAGCCTGACAGCTTCCCAACAGGTCGCCCCCTAGCGACCACGGAATGCGCCAACGATTTGATGCGCCCACGTGGTGCCTCAACGAGGTGCGCCTACTAGCGGGAATGTGGGGAATCTCTCGTCCGTCTACCCGCTTACCGGCCAACGCTGTCAGTGGGGCCGTAGCTAGACTCAGACCATAAGCTTCTACCACTTTGGGAGTCTTTGGGGGTATATAGGGTAGGTAGGGACATGTTGGCCGTTGAGTCAAGCCAGACATAATAACGTCACAATCAAGTTACATAAATATAAAAAAAGGGAGGATTTGTTGTCGCAAATCGGTTAATTAATATCATGTCTAGGTAATTAACGGTGTTAATTATTAATTAAAGTAAAAGAATATGGCAATAGTAACACTCATTCTAACCAAAACAATAAACGAATGTCAATATAAGAAGTTACCGTTAATTTTCTGCCCTTAATCAGCTGTTATTTGCGTCAATTTTCCCATGCCATGGAGAGAGATGAATTATGATTGAGTCAATAGACAATATCTGATACTACATAATATGATAATACATAATATAAAATTTAAGAATACAAGAGTTGAAAGCCTATTTATAACGTTTTTTTCTTATGATAAAAATAAAATTTACATATTATTTCAATAATTTAACGTTAACACCCTTGAAATCGTATTTAAAATGTATAAATTAAGTTGTATTTAATGCGTCAGATAATTAATAGTATATAACATTTTGTTGGGCACAACATTTTGCACAACAATTTTTTTCGACAAAGACGTCCAGGTGGGATCGAACTAAGTGACCTCCGAGTTGCAAGTCTACTAACTACCGGTAACTTTAGTAGTAAAAGTTAGTAATGTATAAATCAATTTTAGGCCTAAGATACAAATAAAAATGGGTTTGTTACACAATATTGAGGTGCTGGGAGATTTTAAATAATTTTACTATTAAATTTAAATAAAGCATGAACAATTATTTTGGGGATGGAAATAATTTTGTAAAGTTATAAAAAGTTATTTTTTTGTGTGTGGGACATATTGAAATTGGGGGATATATTTAGTGAGGTTACAAAAAAAAATATTTTGTGCTAAATAATTTAATTCTGAGTCAAACAATCGAATTTGGAGAGGCAATTAATTATAGATACTAATTTATTATATATTTAAAGAATACCAGTTCCTCAACTTTGTTATTTGGTTGCTGGGTAACCAATTAACGTCTAAATCTATAATAGACTCTCTGAGGAACTGGCGGCTTATCTCTCATTAGCTGATCCTAACGTCCTAATGAGTTAGTGATTATTTATTAATTGGCGGGTACGAAACATATGAGCGATTACGAATGAATAGCAATTAGTAACGACTATTGCGCCAAAATCCCTATACTGTCTTTACTGCATGGTACTTAATAATGCAATCATTCGTAATAGTGATAGCTGCTAATCCAATAGGTTATATACCGTTAAAAAGTATATTATTCATTGCCAAAATAAATTAATACATGTAGCTAAAGTAGCAGAATCAAAGAGAGTCAATAAGATGTTAGCTAAAATATATTTATTGCATGATACACAGCAGAAAGAGGCTGCGTTAGCTATGCTTCAAATTAGAACACGTTCGTGCGGCCTTCGCGCAGCACGTAGGACCAGATGAGCCTTTGCGTATAGATGCATTACACTAGTGAACTAGTCATTCGCCACCACGCGGATCACAGATGCACCGTAGATGTCTGTCAATGTGTTGGATGTTGGATTTTTTAAACTTTTTGTAGACTACATGTGTACCAAGTTTGGTTCCATTTCATAAAAGGCGTCAGACGCGTCCACTAATTATACCCCTACGCTAAATGCTACCTGGACGTACGTGGCTCGCCCCAGACTAATATTATTAAAGACAACCCTTGAGAGGCAAACAACACTCGCGAACGCAGCTAGCTGAATACAGGCTCTATTTCTCTATCATTCACTGAGCAAGGTCAATCGATCAAAAATGATATGCCGTGAGTTTCAGTGTTCAGGACTAGCCATGCCGTGACTATGCTATGTAGGCCTAATGTTAACTATTACTACCGGTACTATTATTGGTGTTATGGGTGAATGAAAACACTTCTATAATAGGCCTGCTGCATTGAAGCTGCACATTGAGAAGCAATGCTGCCTTGAAAAAATACTTTTGCCACCACCATACAATCTACATGAATGGACAAGCCCAATGCAGCGGGCATTATTAATGCTATGTCGGCTTATCAACAAAATTGCACCGCCACAACTCCCTATCCCCCTTGACTTTCGCGAGATTATCTGCCGTAAGTTCCCCTTTCCAGTATCGGTACCCTACAGTACAGATCGTATGATCAGCAATAATTGTATAGCATTATACAATATGGCCTCTATGAGACAAATGTATATTTGAAAATACTGTATATTAATTGCCGTATCGTCGGTAAAATTTTGTGTAAAATTTTGAATAAAATTTTTGCAGTATGCTCTATTTCAGCGCGGTTTGAAGCTCTTGTAAAAAAAATATTCTATTTGTAGGCCTATTTGTAAACGAGCAGTTCACAAACAAATGTCAATGATCTCAATAAAAAAACCAATAGTACATAGGCATGTCGGTAATACGATAGTTTGACGAAACGGTATTTGAACAAAAATGACTGTTACCATACTTTGTCAAAATTAAATTTGATAGGATTTCTATTACGAGTTAGTTTTTTGCATACTTTTTTCATGATATGGCAGGATGTAGCACGAGCGAAGAGAGTCTCTAAAAATATAAACGAGTCAACAAATGAGAATTAATTTTGTTCCATTGATATAAAGTGAGTGATTGTTTTTCAAGCGAGATGATTTGCATGTTTGCAGTCAGCTGATTCTACTAATCCTATGGGATTATCTATAAGGTTTATTACTGCTAAGTTAGGTGGTAGGCCAGCTGATTGAATTATAAGCACAGGTTCGTTCAATTGTTAGGTTCTTAAATGACATTTAGGGGCTGGGAATTCTCTCTCAGACTGTAAGCAAAGCTGTTCAATAGGGAAGGAACCAGCTACACTAAGTGTCTATGTGCAGACTTCTTATAGCCAGCTTGCTGGCTTTTCTATAGTTAATTAATAGGGCTGCCTTTGATGTATTCTAATTATTCCGCCCAATAATACTCCTAAAGCGAACTCTCTATGTATTCCTTTGCCACAGCTGTCAATGAATGGCTAAATATATTTAATTTCGCGATAAAACAATGCCAAAACAAGAAATATATCGAATACCACATCACACATAGAATCGATCTGAAATTTTGTAACACGATTATGAACCACCAAAGCAATGTACTTGCAAAATTTCATCAAATACGCCAGGCAGAAATTGCCTGAACCTGGATTATTATCATTGAGTGAGTTAGTCAGTGTTATATGACCTGAATTTTTTACTGTAAGTATCCCGCTGTCGAGCGTGATCCTAATAAGTATTTAATTTATCCACTAAAAATATTACACTTTTTTACCCTTTTATTTATTTTCTTAAATTATTTTATCAAATCGCGCTGAGTGACATATTTTCTAGCATTATTTCTCAGTATCTCCCTACGCCCTATGTTTACTATGTATGTCCACATTTTCCAGTAAGTCCCTGCATCAATAAAATCGCATGACGTCCCTATTTCACAATTATAATATGTATCTAATTCTTACAATATAATGTTAAAACATGTGGGAATCGAACCAGCGGCCTTTACATTCAAAACCCGACGCGTTATCCACTACGCTAACGATATGAAAGTGTATATAATTAAGTGCCATGCTTTCATATTACAAGGTTGTTCTAGAAAGTTTAAGATCATAATTATAAATAATTCCCAATAAATTAATTTAATTAGATTCATTGTTCATAATTAGCAACTTAAAGCTTTAACGGCCCTCGTTTTGTACTACTGTATAAAATCACTTAGTGCCGTAACGCTATAATATAGTGCTTTTTTATGAACAATGACGTATATAGTTTGTTATTACAGTTAGTAGGCCTATTAGTAACCGAGAGGTTACAGACTCTAAACATTCCAAGCTGACTGATTTACTAAGTACCAGTCGATCGATTAACTATTGACCCAACGTAGGAAATAAATGGACAAATTTGACCACAAAATATACATGGACGCAAGCAAACGCGTAAAATTAGCCTCGAGGCGGCGACTGTTCAGGTTCACGTGCCAACGATCGAATATATATATATGGCACTCGATTTGTTGTAGTGAGTTATATCTACTGTATTTACGAACAAAGGTACTGTATTTATTTAATAATATTTCAATATCATTATATCTCATATCTTCTTGTCAACATTATTATGTTGTTATGATTTGATTGGTTTTATATGGGTTTTATCATCTCTTCGTTACGGTATCTTGCCTTTTCAGACCTCTTTCCGCTAACATTTTCTGTAAATGTTTAATTTCTTTCAACGTGTTGGCAAGTTCGTCTTTAGTCTCTTCCAATTCTTTGCCCTGATAATAGAATAATATTGTACAGCAGTTATTATTGCTATGATATACAGTAGTACTGTACATGTACAATAAAATGCGAAATCTACACAATCAAAGCCAGGGCCGGATTAAGCCATATTGGGGCCCCCTTTCAGTTTTTAAGATATTAGGCCTAAATAATATTTTAGTATTAAAATAATTTACAGTATAGGGCCTAGCCATTAAACTGATGAATGAGGATTTTTCTAAAACGCTATATCCAATTGGTGAAAACTCAAATATGAGTTTTGCGATTGTTAGTTCTACTTGGTGGGAATTATTGATAAAATATATTCTGACAAGGTGAAAACTCAAATATGAGTTTAATATGATTAATATCAGGACACGGATAAACCACATCTTATAGAAATTTAATCGGCTGAAATATGTAATATAATCTGAAATATATACTTAGCCTGCCAGGAAAAGTTACAATATAATTATGGAGAATCTGGAATCCGGAAGGATCTCATTTCCACTGCACGAGTTCGCTCGACACTGTAACAGTATTAGTCTTTAATTTAATAGCACTACCAATACCGAAAAGGCAGTAGAACATGAACTATTACTCATGTTTTTGAAGTTGGTTTATTATTTTGATGTTTGAATGAACATGTTATAGGCCTATATTCGTCTCTCATGTTGGTTGAAAACTATTTAAATCATTTTTGCATTATTACGTATTATACCCCATATTATACCAATACACGTAGGTCTGCCCAACCTGTGCCTCCAGTAACTCAAATTCTTCTTGCAACCTGATAAACTCTAAGAATTGGTCAACTTCTTCACCATGATCCAAAGAACCGGTTCCGAGCAAAGCGACACGCTTAAGTATATCATTTTGTTTGGAGGATTTATCATCAGCAGACATATTCCTTAACTATGATTGTAGAAAATTAACAAAAAAATTTTGAAATACGGCTTAACAATATAAAATTAGTTGAAATTGCCCACCAATAATATGGCCCATGTGAAGTATTCAAGACTTTCTGCTGTTTCTGTTATATTTCACGTTGCAGTTTACCCCCAGTTTACTAAAACCACAGGTTTCAGAAAGGCTGATTACCATTCTAACCAAAACAATAAACGAATAAATATCTATACAGGTTATAAGTCAGAAATAAGCACTATAAAACACTTAATACGGATAAATTTGGAAAAATACAATTTCTTAATATATAAAATTCCAGTAAAATTTCGAACAAAAAGTGAAATCGTATCCTTCACATGGGCGAATAGTATTAACTAGGAACAACTACAGTAACAAACCCAGACATCCTAAAATTAAGGCAAGTTTGTTAAAATCAAATCAATATTGCTGGAGTTTCGTAAATTCAATGAAATATAATTTTTATTTGTTGCTTCACAACAATTTACAAGGATAAATAGAGGAGAGATTTTATATTTAAATGTAGGCATGTTACCATGGAAACGAATCCATTTATGACGAGAGCACAGGGATGGTTGATCTGCATGCAGCTACACTGTTGTAGCTGGTTGGTAGAGTAGGCCTACACCCAACATAATATACTGGGAGGTAGGTTGTGTGAGCACTGTTACTAATATTGGCCAACAAATCAGTACTACATACAGTACATGTCATGTCACACATATCATAAGGAGCTAGAAAAGGAAGGTAATTGGATAATTCGGTGGATATCTAATGAATTATCTTTTTAAAACATAATCGATAAATATGTAGCCTCTTGTTATGGGAATGTAGATGGAATTAATTGCTGTGCTATTTACTTCATTAAAGGAATGCTGTTACAGAAACCTAACAAAGTTAAAAAAAATGGGTAAAAATATTTTATTAATTTAACTAAGATATTAAATTAAATCTATTTACAATTATTAACAAATTCAGTTGAGTTTCAATAAGTTATATTGACTTTATATACAAATTAAATTAAATTTCTTGTTCGCGTGACGTTTCGCTAAGTTCGCGGACTTTCATCGATCGCGTTTCTTGTTTTTCTTGGTATTTTTTCTCGGTTTTCGCTTTTCGCTTTCGCACGACATTTGGCGCTCTGACGCGAAATCTTCGCTACTTCTCAACTCGCCACTAGGTGGCGTACCGACCACCAGAGGCCTGTTGGTGATGTGGAAGTGACCCATAGACGCCTCCGCTAATATATTCCACAGGGTGTCTGCCAGCACGGCCTCCGCCAAGTGGGTTGCCATGGGTGACCGCCGTAGCGCCTCAACACCGCCTGCGTCTGGGGTCGTGTCAGATCGTGAGGACGCCAAGCGGATAGATCTGGAATCGCGTGTCTCTGAAGTTTCCGAGGCGCTTTGGGATACAACTTCCTCTCGGGAAATCACTCCATCCACGAAATCTAAAAAGAAAATCCGATTATTAATCCCCAGAAATTATAATAAAACTCACTATTTATTTGAAGATTTGGGGTGAGTCATAAATAAATGCGTGCTATCAGCGAAAGGTTATAATTATAGTACATGTAGGACCGTTTTCCGTCTGTGTTTATGTTTGTTGAAGCTGTTCGGTGGTGACTTACAGTGCAATTTTGTAAGTTTTTAATAATCTTTTGTTATCAATGAGACTAAGTTGTTCAAAAAAATAATTTAACTACACTACAGAAATTCAAAATGTTACTAAATAAATTAATAATATGTTTCTCAAAGAAATTGTAATGCCGTCAATGAATAAACGAATATAAGATTGGATTTATAGCACCATTACTTAACATCTCAGTTTCTAACAATAAAATATTAATTTGATCAGAAAATAAGCACCAGAATAAATAGTCTGATAATATGGAAGCATCAAATCCCAGATATTGGATGACAATACATATATTATTTAAAGATCTCAGACATTTTATATGTGATATTTTACATTATATATGATAAAATTAATATGATAAGATTTCAGATATTTATAGTTATATGACGCTGTCATTCATTGCATTAGGCTTAACTACAGTTAACTACTGTACAGTACATGTTAACAGGGCGGAAATTACTGCCACAGATCATAAATCATAAAAGTTATTAATCATAATAATACGGGAAAGGAAGTTATATATAATCAAGATTATGTTTGTAATATATGATAAATATCATGCATTTGAATAGGAATAATATTATATTTAATAGGGTGGTCCTTTATAATATATATTTACATTACAAGTAATTATATTTTATCTTTCCATTCATGAGTTTTATATTAGATATTTAAATAAATCAGAATATAGATTTTATCAATATGCCAATATATGTATTAAATAAATTAAATAAAATTATATATGTATCGCTGAGAATATTTATATTATAACGAGGGGGGGGGGGGTGAAATAATTAAATTGGTGCGAATAAAATGTATAATATACAGTATAACGTTATCAATAATTGGAGTATAATATGGTAAATTTATGTAATAAACATTTATATTCCAAAATTGTAACATTACTCAACGCCGTTAGTATTAACAGCGAGTGGTTATTTAGAACTTTACAACATTAAAGGACATTACAGCATTGTATTGGCCTGTACATTTAGTATTGTATTTGGTGTTATTGTTTACGTGGTAACCATGACGGCGTTAAGTAATGTCCCCCTAGTGGACATTACTTAACGCCATCATGGTCACCTCGTAAACAAGAGGTGGAAATTTGCCTGACAGCCAGATAGGTCTACTGAATTACATACCGGTAGGCGGGGTATAGCTATTGATAACCAGTAAGGCCTAGCTATATTATTATAATATGGCTCCAAACGCCACAATAAATATAAGCTAACTTATTTATAACATTTTTACATTTATTTATACAGCAACTAATATAATTTGTGCCGTTTCTATCACTTATAAAGTAAAAATACTGTAAAAACTTTGGCAAAATGATGACCACTAACGAGATACATTATGTAGTAAACAGGGATTTGAAACTTCACGGGCCTATGCTTTACCAAAAATCCATAAATCAAAAGAAATAAAGAGTTGGGTGGAAGAGGTTTGCCAACCTGGTGAAATATTGCATTTACCATGCCCGGGGGATTTGAAATTCAGATGTATAGTTGGTGGCCCACATTGTCCAACAAAAGGGTTAAGCAACTTATTAGATATTCTATTAAAACCGTATCTGCAATTCATTGGGGCGCATGTAAAGGACACATTTGATTTTCTCCGAAAGTTTAGAAATTTTAAGGATGTGTTCAAGGAGCTAGAGGTGGTTCACCTTATAACGGTGGATGTAGAAAGTATTTATCCCTCAATAACATGGGAGTTGGGCGAAAAGGCAATATCCTACTGGTTAGATAAGCACCCGGAATGTTTAAACAAACGATTTACCAAGGAGTTTGTATTGAAGGGGTTGGAAATTGTGCTGAACAACAATACAATGGAGTTCCAGGGGATGTGGGGCGAGCCACGAAGTTGGCGGAGCCTTAGCGAATTGACACTGTTAGGGGGTGGGTCAATTTATGCAAATAGTTGTCGTCGTCGTCGTCGTCGTCGTCGTCGTCGTTGTCGTCGTCGTCGTCGTCGTTACGATTTTGACATGCTAATAACTTTGTCGGATTTAAAGCTGCCAAGTTGAAAATTTGTAGGTATCAATATGAGCAAAAGTTGAGATTTTTGAGAGACTTTCAGACACCATCAGTGCAATGGTCTCCCGCTAGAGGGCCACATGTCTAAACATTAAATGCCCTCCCATTTCTTTGCTTTTAATCCGTTTAAGCTGAAACTTGACAGATATGTATTAGACCATTAGCTGTGACTTTCAAAGGAGGCGAATCCATCTGCAGTTCTCCAGTCTGCCGCTAGAGGGCCAAAGGTCTGAAAGTGAAATCGTTGTCGTCGTTACGATTTTGACATGCTAATAACTTTGTCGGATTTAAAGCTGCCAAGTTGAAAATTTGTAGGTATCAATATGAGCTAAAGTTGAGATTTTTGAGAGACTTTCAGACACCATCAGTGCAATGGTCTCCCGCTAGAGGGCCACATGTCTAAACATTAAATGCCCTCCCATTTCTTTGCTTTTAATCCGTTTAAGCTGAAACTTGGCAGATATGTATTAGACCATTAGCTGTGACTTTCAAAGGAGGCGAATCCATCTGCAGTTCTCCAGTCTGCCGCTAGAGGGCCAAATGTCTGAAAGTGAAATCGTTGTCGTCGTTATGATATTGACATGCTTATAACTTTGTCGAATTTAAAGCTGCCAAGTTGAAAATTTGTTTTGTTGAAAATCAGTTCAACAGTCACCCGCTATAGGACTACTTTATGCCTGAAAGTGAATAGATTCTCCCGTCTCATTGATTTTAATCAGTTTAAGCTGAATCTTGCCATATATTCTGGACCACATGCTGCGTCTTTGTGGGGGGGGGGGGGGGGGGGGAGATTTAATCGGTCTGCCGCTATACGACGAAATTTCTGAAAGTGAGATCCGTCTCTCATTTCGTTATCCGTTATTCAAGATGAAACTTGGCCGATGTACGTATGTACTATTCATCCATAGCCTGTGTCTTTGTGGGGCTGGAGACCCTAATCCATCTTCAGTTCTCACTATACCGCTAGAGTCAGAAATGTCTGAATAGAAATGAAAGAGGTAAAAAGTGATTAGGCGAAATCTGCTTAAAATTTGCTAATACAGTAATACTTTCGAATTAGTACTTAAATTAAATTTAAGTCACGTGCTGCGCGAAGGCCCCACTTCGTGTATTATATACAAGTTAAAGGGGCGGCTATTGGAACTATATTGGCACCAACTTATTCAGATTTGGTAATGGGTTACTTGGAACAAAATAAATTTTATCCAGAGATAGAACGAAAATATGAAACGGCCGTTGCTAATTTTATTGAGAAAATGTGGACCAGATTTTTAGATGAGCAGTATATTGGGGAGACCATTGATTTGAGGTACAGAGTTTACTGCACAAGTCACAGATTAAAAATGGACAGTATAGAAATTTGAAAGTATCGAAGCATATCTGGGAGTGTGCGGCTCATCTTGAGGTCCAATTTAATATAACTCCATTTCACAAAATGAGAATTGGCTCAACACCTGTACCAAGGCGGATAAAGGAAGATTTCTTTATTAAAAGATATAAGCCCCCCCTCAACAGTTGAATCTGGAACACAATGGAATGGAACAGTGAACCACAAAGGAACTATAGCAATAGTAACATTAGTAGCCCCCCCCCCCCCCCCCCCCCGCCCTTCTTCGTCACCTAATGATCAACTAACTCATATTGCCTAAACTGGTGTATTGCATAGTATATTACACATACTTTAGGCCCTCCTTTTACTATAATTCTATAATTTGCCTGAAGATAACTTCAAGTTTGAAATGCATTGCAATTTTTATAAATAATTTTAAATACAGTATTTTACCTCATATTCATTATTTTATTTGCCATAATATTGTTTTAATTGGAAATTAAATATAATAACTGAATCTGTGAATCATTTTATCTCAATTGCTACTTATAATGTATATGTACAATCATTTTGTAATGTTAAAATTTTGGAATAAAACTACATACATACTTGTTGCAAAGTACTTTACAGTGTTCTGATCCTCGTGGCTTTATTTTCACTCACTCACTAACGTTCGTTCGTGTAACAAAGCCACTCGGACCATCACACTGTAAAGTTCTACTTTACACACAAGTATGTAAATAGTTATTACGGCAATACATCGCCAACACTGTATGTCGCAGTTAAAGCTAATGACACCATGATCCATGATTATTTTACATAAAATGCCTCAAATATAATATTTTATTATTTTCTTTACATGAGAAATTATTGTATATGTACATTATGAGTAGGTACTAGTTGACTCTTGTGCAACTTTCATGTCTTAATTTTTTATGAGTTGATTCTATTGAATTAATATAGCCACTGGGGCGTCAAGCCGGAAGTGAAATTAATGACTGCAACAAACTGAACTTCATTGTCAATTTAATGACAATGGCGATCTGATAATAAACAATCTGACTGACTACTTGTACTGTAAAATACGCTTCCAAAAAACATTTAATTTAATGATCCCTAATAAAGTTCTTAATGCACTTTATTATAATTCCAATATCACGTTAATACGTAATGTAATGTAATGTAATTGGAATGCAATGTGGTGCAATGTAATTGGAACCTTTATAAAATAGAACCTTTGTGGGGTGAAGTAGAATCGTACAAATAAATGGAGTTAGTTGGGGACAATACGGTTGTATAGAAAGGAAAAAAAGTACAATTAGATAGGCTTACTCTACCGGATACGGTCGACTTGAATTCAATAAAAGGTGTCAAATTATTATTGTGTTGGCAGATCTGCTCACTCACTCCAATCTCAGACGAATTCCTTATTATTAGTTACACGTATACAGTTGTTAGTACTGTAGTAGCCGGGTTCAAATTCCACGCAAGATAAGAGCGACAATACATATAATCACACGGCAATTGTGAGTTATAAAAGTTAATTCTTGTTACTGTATTATTAATTAATTGACACTATATTAGATATTTTTCTCTTATTAGTACAAATTTAAAGTTATAACTCATTCATATATTTAATTTAAATTATTTACAGGTAAATATTTGTGGTAAGTTGAATATAGCAGCGAGTTAATGACACAAATTGACCGCAAACACTAAATATGTTTAATATAATATATATTATTGTTTAATATATATATATATGTCTTAAAAAATTTAATTTAGGGGGGGGGGGGGGGGGGGGGTTAGCACGAACCTCACATTTTTGTGTCTCTGGACCATAAAGTTGGGTGAAAATTATTTTTTGTGCTACTATACATCGTCTGGACTGTGTGAGAATAACCAAACCAAATATTTTTTGAAATTGGCCCCAAAATGGCTCCGCAATGGCCAAAAGTGCCTTTTTGCGCCAAGGGCTATTTCTCCACCGATATTTGTTGAAATTTGTCGAAATTTGTAATATATGTTCAGAAGAACCCTGCATCCAATTCTTCTGAACAAATTTTGCCTCAAATGCTCTGGAGCCTTTTTAGAACAAAAAGGCCCCAAAAAAGGGCTTTTTTGGGGCCTTTTTGATATAAAAAGGCTCTAGGGCATTTCCAACCAAATTTGTTCAGAAGAAATATAGAGAAGGGTCATCTTAACCAGTGTACCAAATTTCAACTCATTTTAGTTAAAATTGGTGGAGAAATAGTCTTTTTCATGAAAAAAAGTCATTCTGAGATATGGGTCGAAATGTCAAGGAAAGTTTTCATGCTTGCTAAAGATATAACTAGTAAAACAACTTTCTAGCAATTTTATTCATATCTGTACCGTGAGAGCCTTTTTGTGCTACCCCCCCCCCCCCCTTCTTAAAACATTAAAGGAAAGTATCAGGTTATAGTATAGTGTCGGTGTTTTATAATCAAAATAATTTAATAATAATTAACAAAATAATATATATATAAAAATATAAATAATAATTTACACTGGAGATCACATTTTTCAATTGCGGCCCATGTGAGCCACTATCTGATGATAGCAGGGCAGGGTGACATTGCTTATCAGTATGTCATACCTAAATATAGTCATATGACGTCATATCTGAGTATATATAGGCCTATTTATTCAATTACGCCTTTCGGTATAAAATAATGTACTGAACTAATGTAAAATAAATAAATTCAATTAATGTATGTAAAATGTATTTATTAATAATAAAATAAGATAAATTTGTTTGGGACTAGTTTAAAAATTGCAGATAGTTTAAAATTGTGATGGATCAGTCAGACGAAGTTGTCGAGAAAAGTCAGACCATGAGGTTTTATACTAGAACAGTACATAGCTTGTAGCAAAGTGAAAGTACTGCCGCATAACTTGCACAGACATTGTTCGTATATCTCCAGACACCCCGTTACGGAGCACAGCTTGAAATGAAAATCATGTGTACTCAATCTCGTTACAAGGTGGCGTTTTGGGAAGTTTGCTTGGGACCAATTGGATTAAGTCATTGCTGGGGAGTAGAAAAATTCTTCTTCAACATTTTGCAATTTGTTTTCAAATGAGGCTATGTATCTTTTGTATGCCTCTGTACAATTTACCAGCCCCGAAGCTACCAGTTCTTCAGTTAGTAAAGCGGTGTTACACATGAGAATAACTTTTATATTCAGTGCCGAAGCGTGAACTAGAACCTAAACGTAGCAACTTCTTCAAGAAATCGAAGAAACCTCCCCTTAATTATCCCTAGGTGACTCTCCTTTTGATCGTCCCAATAGCATTATATTGAATAACATATTATTGGTTTTATCATAATGTTGAAATAACATTTCCCTCCCTCTAGAGAAGTGATTGTATATTTTTGACCAGAGCGCTTACAAACAGTTCCAGTTAGCTTCGTTCCACCGTATTACAAACAGTTAGCTTCGTTCCACCGTATTACAAACAGTTAGCTTCGTTCCACCGTATTACAAACAGTTAGCTTCGTTCCACCGTATTACAAACAGTTAGCTTCGTTCCACCGTATTACAAACAGTTAGCTTCGTTCCACCGTATTACAAACAGTTAGCTTCGTTCCACCGTATTACAAACAGTTAGCTTCGTTCCACCGTATTACAAACAGTTAGCTTCGTTCCACCGTATTACAAACAGTTAGCTTTGTTCCACCGTAGTAAAATACGTCATCCTTTATCAGTCGGCCTCCTCTCCTGAATTTCATAATCTTAGTCTTCTTAATGTTAACCGATAACTTGTTCTTATTACAATAATTGTATAAATGTTCAAGAGCATCATGAATTTCCTTTTTATTGGTTTATTGTATTGGTATATGACGTCATTTGAATACTAACAGATTTAAGAGTATTTATTAATTCAATACATCTAATAGTTAGAAAGATATGAAATAGCTAGGTATACCGGTACTACTGTAATTAATTACCTCTGTTCACAATCCACACTACTGACGACTTTTCCTGGGTAACTCAAATTTTTTAAATATATTTCAAAGGATTCTTGTAAAATTCCTTAATTCCCTTTGGGGAACCAACAAAACAATAACGACTCAAAGAATGGTTGTCTATGGAGAGAGAGACATACTCAATTGCTTGTAACAACAATTTTTTAACGTTTCAAATTAAATACCAACTCATTAAGACTGTAGAACAATGGGGATGGTAGGGTGGGTGGCAGGATATTGGATTAATGGGGTGTTCAGCCTGCCAAATGGGGTGCCTGTTGGGCTGAAATTGACATTTATTAGTAGGCCTACATATGGGTGGGTACCTCTACCCGCAATAATTTTATTATACAAATTTCCCTTTTATTAACGGATTTATAATTGACGTCACTGGAATAGCGATTGGACACTTTTAATACAAAATAGAAATCGATACAAAAAGCAATTTAAAGACACCTGCTATCCATACCATTATTTAATGGCTATTAAAAAGTACTGGCTAACACAAAATAAAAATCACTAGCTACCATCTTACTGTCAGAAGGTAAATTATTTGTTCTAGAACAAAAAACCTCATGATACAGTAGAACCATTTTCATATGAACAAATTGGTCAAAAAGTGGGTACCCATAACATAGTAATGCCCAGCTAAATATTAATTACTTAATTTGGTTGTTTTATTTATTACATAGCTTGTTTTATGGTACATAGCTTGTTTTATGGTACATAGCTTGTGTTTTTTTTATGTTTATGTTTGCGGGCAATTTTGTTTCTGTTGAAAATTAATTTAGCTATATTGAAATTGCAAAAATAATCTAGAATTAGCAAAAGAATACTTTTTAGCAGAAGAATACTTTTTATAAAACTTTTTAAATAGCTACCGGTACAATTTTGAAAAATAGTAGCTGCCATAAAAAAAATTTATTCTAAAATTGTTAATTTTTCGCTCAATATTAGACCAAAATCTGAGAAAACGGTGCACTTTTTTCCCTTGGGAAAAAAGTAACCCATAGGATTGCATTGATTTAGTACCAACTTAAGACGTGGCGAACGAGTACCAATATCTTAATAAAGTTTGTATTTACAACATTTTTTTCATTTTTTTTTCATACCAGCTAGTTATCATCAATTTTGGATTAATGTTAAGAAAATGTTAGCTATATTTTAAAAAAGTTCTATATAATTTTTGGATTCTAACTAATTATAACTGGTTTGGAAAAGTTAAAAATCCTAGGGTCTACGTGATATCTAATTGTTGCTATTTATATTTTAGAACATAAACTTTTATTCTAAATTTTGAGGATGAATTAATCCAAAATTGAAGGTCAAATTATTAGGGAATTGTCGTAAAGCTGGAAAATAATACTTTCCTAATGATTTACTAGTCCTTATGATAGTCTAGGTTTTGACTGAAATCTATTTAAATTCTTTAAATTTCTGATAAGTTTTATTATTTTCTGAAGACCTTTAACATAATAATTATTAATAAATAAAAAAATATCGATTCAACATGCCAAAAACTCGTGTTGGTATTATCGGTTACGGCCGATTAGGACAATACTTATACAGGAAACTGAGTGAGCATAGCGACCAATGGGAGATTGGATACGTATGGAACAGAACACCAGATAAAGTACGGCAGATACCCAAAGACCAAGTACTCTGTGATATAGAAAATTTCGCGACCATTAATGTTGATTTGATTGTGGAGGTTTGTCATCCCACTGTAGTACAGCAATACGGGACGCAATTTATAGAACATGCTGACTTACTGGTTGGGAGTCCTACTGCATTCGCGGATGAATATTTCGATCGGTTATTCCGCAATAAACTAACCAATAGTGTCCACGCTTGCTACATAGCCAGAGGGGCGCTATGGGGTGCTAATGATATACAGGCGATGGCCGACGCTGATTGGTTGCAGTCGTTGAGCATTGCTATGACTAAGCATCCATCTTGTTTTAAACTAAATTCGCCGTTGAAGGAAAAATTAGACGAGCATAAGAGAGTGGTGCTATATGATGGACCAATAAGGTTGGTTTAATACCTAGTGGTGCTATATGAAAGACCAATAAGGTTGGTTTAATACCTAGTGGTGCTATATGATGGACCAATAAGGTTGGTTTAATTCCTAGTGGTGATATATGATGGGCGGCCAATAAGGTTGGTTTAATACCTAGTGTTGCTATATGATGGACGGCCAATAAGGTTGGTTTAATTCCTAGTGTTGCTATATGATGGACCAATAAGGTTGGTTTAATTCCTGGTGTTGCTATATGATGGGCGGCCAATAAGGTTGGTTTAATACCTAGTGTTGCTATATGATGGACCAATAAGGTTGGTTTAATTCCTAGTGTTGCTATATGATGGACCAATAAGGTTGGTTTAATTCCTAGTGTTGTTATAAGATGGACCAATAAGGTTGGTTTAATTCCTAGTGTTGCTATATGATGGGCGACCAATAAGGTTGGTTTAATTCCTAGTGTTGCTATATGATGGGCCAATAAGGTTGGTTTAATTCCTAGTGTTGCTATATGATGGGCCAATAAGGTTGGTTTAATTCCTAGTGTTGCTATATGATGGGCGGCCAATAAGGTTGGTTTAATTCCTAGTGGTGCTATATGATGGGCGACCAATAAGGTTGGTTTAATACCTAGTGGTGCTATATGATGGACCAATAAGGTTGGTTTAATTCCTAGTGTTGCTATATGATGGACGGCCAATCAGGTTGGTTTAATACCTAGTGTTGCTATATGATGGGCCAATAAGGTTGGTTTAATACCTAGTGTGTTGCTATATGATGGACCAATAAGGTTGGTTTAATTCCTGGTGTTGCTATATGATGGACCAATAAGGTTGGTTTAATACCTAGTGTTGCTATATGATGGACCAATAAGGTTGGTTTAATACCTAGTGTTGCTATATGATGGGCGGCCAATAAGGTTGGTTTAATACCTAGTGTTGCTATATGATGGGCGGCCAATAAGGTTGGTTTAATACCTAGTGTTGCTATATGATGGACCAATAAGGTTGGTTTAATACCTAGTGGTGCTATATGATGGGCCAATAAGGTTGGTTTAATACCTAGTGTTGCTATATGATGGACCAATAAGGTTGGTTTAATACCTAGTGGTGCTATATGATGGGCCAATAAGGTTGGTTTAATACCTAGTGTTGCTATATGATGGACCAATAAGGTTGGTTTAATTCCTGGTGTTGCTATATGATGGGCGGCCAATAAGGTTGGTTTAATACCTAGTGTTGCTATATGATGGGCCAATAAGGTTTGTTTAATACCTAGTGTTGCTATATGATGGACCAATAAGGTTGGTTTAATTCCTGGTGTTGCTATATGATGGGCGGCCAATAAGGTTGGTTTAATACCTAGTGTTGCTATATGATGGACCAATAAGGTTGGTTTAATTCCTGGTGTTGCTATATGATGGGCGGCCAATAAGGTTGGTTTAATACCTAGTGGTGCTATATGATGGGCCAATAAGGTTGGTTTAATACCTAGTGTTGCTATATGATGGACCAATAAGGTTGGTTTAATACCTAGTGGTGCTATATGATGGGCCAATAAGGTTGGTTTAATACCTAGTGTTGCTATATGATGGACCAATAAGGTTGGTTTAATACCTAGTGGTGCTATAAGATGGACCAATAAGGTTGGTTTAATACCTAGTGTTGCTATATGATGGACCAATAAGGTTGGTTTAATTCCTAGTGTTGCTATATGATGGGCGGCCAATAAGGTTGGTTTAATTCCTAGTGTTGCTATATGATGGACATACCAATAATGGTGGTTTAATACCTAGCTAATAGCTACAGTGTTTGGGAAGGCAAACAGCGGGCATAAATGTTACGCATAATCAATCAGGTGCATGCATATGTGCATACATGCATGCATATTCGTCCAAGCATATGTGCATACAGGTGCAAGTATATGAGCATATATGCATGTACATATGAACGAATATATGCATGCTTACATGCACTTATATATGCATGCACGCATATATGCACGCATACATGCTCGCATATATGCACTCATAAATGCTCGCATATATGAACACAAGCGTATCAGCTTAACCGTAACATTTACACCCGTAAAAAGTTGATCTTTTACAAAAATTAGCTCGAGAGTTTAGCAATGAGATAGCATAAGCCTCCATTGGTTCGAACACAATTTTACCGCGAAAGGTGTCCAATGCATTGTTCATCATATCTTTTTATCAAAAACAAACAACACTTGCACTCACTTCAATTTACAAAAACCTCTAAACGAAAGATATTATTCGTTCACGATATTTTCTATCACTAGTTTTTCTGCAGTGGAGTCTGAACTGCTCCAAGGTGCTGTATTGGGTGCAAAACGTTACCTATAAACGTTTGTTCGGTATATAAACTTCGGCTATAAACGGTTCTAAATAAACGTTTGTTTTCATAATAATTGAGAGTTGAAAGTGAAAGAAAACAAAAACCGTGTACCGAGTATACCACCGGTAGCCGTAGGTACTACTGTATCTGTACTCCTATACAGTATGTTAAGTAACTAGGCCTAAGTTTTCAAAAATTTTCCACCCACCCCGTTTATTCCGCACCCACCCACCACGTTTATTCGGGACTCCAGAGTGCATATAATACATAACCTTGAGCTGCAGTAGCCTGCTGGTGTGAATAGGAGGGGTGAACTGGACATCCAATGAGTTTCCTTAAATGCTTACTCAACGACACAGGACTTGAGAATATGGATGAACTGGGGAAGTGTATGGCTGACCGCGAGATCTGGGGGCGCTATGTTACTGGGTCAGTCATCTCTGCAACTTATGCGAGCAGATCATGATCAGAAAATTCATAATTTTAACAGCTTAACTACTACAGTAGGTACTAAGATGAGACAGTCGTTGCAAATTTCTAAAAACGGACATTTATAGAGATTTGGTTTATTAAATTGCCTAAATAGTAGCACATGCTCCAAACCAAAACACAAAACAGTAGGCCTACCTGAAATGTCGTATTCAAAATACAGATTCTTAACAAAACACCCAGCATCTCTCACTCGTATTCGAATTTGACTCGTAGGTTTTATATTTTCAGATATTATTTTTATACTTGTTTACAGGGAGTTGTGCGTTTTGGCCCCAAACAACGTAAACACAATGGCCTGCGCCGCCATCGCTGCACATACCATCGGATTCGACGGAACTCAAGGTATACTCATATCGGATCCGTCGCTGGGCAACACGCACATTGTAGACACCGACGTGAAGGGCAAAGGGGGGTTCGCGACGCACACAATGCGTAGGAACCCCGCCCTACAGAACGAGGTCACCGGTAGCGCCACCTATCGGGCATTCTGGGCAAGTGTTTTACATGCCAAAGGCCAAACAGCTGGTAGAATTCATATAGTATAAGTTTATTTAAATTATTTATTGGAAAAAAATAAAATTATATGAATAGTAGAGTAAATAAAATATAATGATTAATTAATTAATTGTGGGATGTAAAGTAATAAAGGATGTATGATTAATTTATAAAAATAAAAAATACATTTCAAGAGATATAATCTAACACTTTATATCATTACAGTGAGATAAATTTTAAAATCAGAGCTGCGCGGATTTTAACTTTAAGAAGGAATATAAATAAACCTGGAAGGTACTTTATCTTGCCTTTTAATTAAAGAAAATTCGTACTAACATGGTGTAAATAATTTAATAAACGTTAATTTTTCAATTTGGAAACACATTAACACAATAATTTAATTTTTCCAGTGGTCGCTTAGTATGTGAACTTCAACTAAGTGGCCGTTTATCAAAGTGGACATGTAAAATGATTTTGTGATTTTGTGGCCTTAGTTTGAGAAAACGAAAGATAGTCGGTTAATAATGTGTTTATCTCACCAACATTACGGGATCAGTGCCGCGTTAAAAGGGTCTTCCCGCTGTAGCACCATGTCCTCCGGAATCTGGCCTTGTTAGGGGCCAAATACCGGACATAATGTTACATTATAACCCGGGAAATATAATTCCTATATTTTCGTAAGGAAGGGAGTCAGAGTATTAATTAAAAAACGTGTTTTAGAGTATGTTTTTCTGGGGATACTAATTATGGGAAAAGAGCAGGTTAGAGTGACAGTTTTCTAACCAAAAACGAACTAATTCTCCCTTTTTATTTGTGGACACTTCATACACTCTTAGTGATAAAACAATGACTTACCGTCATCACCAACTGTGACGTCATCGTTCCCACAAACATCGCTCCCCCCGCAGTCCTCCATGGACCCCGACTCGGCAGCCGTTCCGGGTGGGAACGCGGAACGCATCTGGGCGAAGTACGGCGTCGGTTCCGACGCGATACCGACGAGAACTTCGCGGAATTCCGGCTGGTTGACGACGTCGTAAACGAGACGGGAGAGAACCGAGTCGACGGCGTCTACCTCTAGTTCCACGCAGGCCGCAGGGGGCGTGTGGCTGTCCGACGGCCGTCGGCTGTCCGTCGCATTCCCTTTGTCCATCGCGATCGCGTCTCCTTCTACCTTTAGCGTGGTATCGAAGTGCCACGAACTCTCCGCACCGTAGACCGACAGGTCCCCGGGGGAGTGGCTCCTCCCAGTGACTCCCAGATGCAGCGTATACGGGGTAGGGGGATCCGGCTTGTCCCACAAGGGGGTGCCAGTCATTGTTTCCCGTTTTACCACCTGGAAAGATGAAATAATAATTGTCGTCTTCTATGTGTAGAAAAAAATGATTAGGATTACAAAATAAATTACTAGCAACCGCTTTGGTCTAGTGGCAACATTCCTGGGTTTCCAATCAGAAGGCCCTGGTTCGATCCCTAGTGACTATTTGGTCACAGTGCTTTATACCCTGCCTGCAGCATAGCCCAACCCATGCTTTCATCCTTAACTGGTCGATAAATTGGAAACAAGGAAACTTAGGAAAAAGAGTGGAGGATCTTTTTAGTTGGAATTTCATTCGTTTAAAAATAAACTTAAAATTTCACATTATTTAAAATTAATATTAAAATTAGAGTTAGCAAATATTGAATTTTAAATTAATGTTTCTAATAAAATTTACACCAATTTCAACTCACTTTTGGTTTCTTATAGTCGACTGGGCGATTCTTTATGGGGGGCAAAGTTAAATATCGGTTTAGGTTGGAATCCGGAGTTGGGGAACGGTAGCTCTCGACGCGAGGAACGGAAGGCATATCGCGTTCCTCGTCCACTCCAGGCTCGTTAACGTTCCGTTCCGTAACGCAGAACTCAACCCGTTGCCGTTCTACTTCCGCCTCCCACTCCGACAACTTCTGGAGGTAACGAGCTTTGTCTGACTCATCTGTTACCTAGGAAACAAAACTGGGAACTTAAAAGGACCAGTAATGAGTACCGAGGGGGAAATATGGAGGGAAAATTTTAGGGTAATAAAGCAGGAAAGTAGAGCTGGTGAGTTAAATAATGGAGTATTAAACCTTGGGAGTAAGAGTTGTGCCCCTCCTGCCTTCCAACTGATTCATGTTTCAACTGTAATCTACTTTTTATAAATTAGGATAATTTTATTTTAATCCAAATTTAGACAATATTCCTTTCCGGAAATGTGATTAAAAAATAAAGAAAAGAAAATAATTAAATTATATGAATAAATTCGCTAAGTTTGTGGAGGTCACGATTCATCCGGTTATGTAATAACTAATTTTCAAATTAAAATTAATTTAAATAAAGATAATTTAATTTTTTTAATTTAATTTAATTTACCTCACAGAGAACGTCGAGGTTATAGAAGGTCGGGTCCCCACGGGATGTTAGTGTGAGTTGTATTGGAAGCGAAGCCCCTGGTTCTAGAATTCCAACGGGGGGTTCAATAGCCAAGACATCAAGGGTTCGAAACGAGGTGACGGCGAATTCAAAACTCACATAGTGATTTTGGGTTACGTTGATAATATGGATAACACGTCGCACCTATATTAAAGGGTATGTGATTAGTAGATCTAGTCCACTCGGTTGTCCTTTTAAAACAAGTACATTTTTCGGAAATTTTTGAAACATATCCTATCTGATGCAGAATTTCATTCTGAATCCAAATATGGTAAATGCGATGAAGTTTAGCGACTTTAAGCGACTCTGTGGTCTATGCGGGATTACACAGAATAGACTAATCGCTCATCGGAGATCTTCAAAATGTATAATCTCCAGTTCTAGTGGTCGTACGAAGTTAGGCTCATTCGAAAGCTATTTTCTCAGAGAACAAAGTTACCATGCAAACTCTTAAAAGCTGCAGCAATCATAACTTGAACAAAATCTGCAAGGCATATTTTACCAAAATGCATGTTATGTTGCTTCACAACCATTTTATCTTAAAACAAATGGTAACTTTGTTCTCTAAGAAAAGAGCTTTCGAATGAGCCCAAAACGAACTCCGTACGACCACTAGAACTGGAGATTATACATTTTGAAGATCTCCGATGACCAATAAGTCTATTCCGAATAATCCCGCAAAGAGCGCAGAGTCGCCTATTCGAGTCCCGTCATTGTTACGGAGACTTGAAGTTGTTTTATAAACTGACAAGTAGGTCTAATAATCATAAAAAACCTTCTCAATTAAAATTTTGTGCTCTTTCACGTGGAGACATCCAATTGGTACCACAGAGCACAAAAATTTGCAGAAATTGAATGCAAACCCCAAACTTCATCGCCTTTACCGATATCACGATATATCGGAGCCAGTATCTTCTATCCCAGACATCTCGAAAACGAAGCAAGATATGGGAAAACGGTTTCCATATTTGGATTCAGCATGAAATTCTGCATCAGATAGGATATGTTTCAAAAATTAGACTTTTTGGTCAGAAAATGCGCTACCCCCCCCCCCCCCCCCCCCCCCTTAATTATTACATTCTGTCTTAAAGTACTAGAAGTATAAAAAGTATAATAAAAAATAACCTACCTTAGAAAATGTCGGAAAATTCCCAAAGCTGGTTTGGTCCTGGGAGAGACTGGCTAGTTGCCCAGGGGACGGGACCGTTTGTCTTTCTGGAACGTCAGTATCCGCCAATGGCAGCATAGTATCGCCAAGGACTTGGCGGTCGTAACCAATCATCGCAAACGACACAACAGTTGTATCCCCGCCAACAATCTAAAGAAACACAAACCTTACAGCGTAATTAATTAATTAATTAACATCTCGAGCGAAAATTAAACGAAAAATACAGAAATTTTGAATAAAAGTAATTAAAATGCTCGTCGTCTGATTGGTTTTCAAGTGAGAACACTACAATACACCATGTCTTGGAATTTAAATTGTGATTTGTTCAATGTGTTTTTTGTATTTTGCGTGGTGTAAGACTCTGGTGTAAAGCTCTTTATTTATTGGAATATAGTGTCATAATAATTCAGCTACCTCAAGAAAATCTTAGTCAAGATAAAACTTTAGTTTCAAGGTGACATTGAAGTTGATTCCAAGGTGACCTTGGGGTCTATTTCAAGGTGACCTTGAGGTCTATTTCAAGGTGACCTTGAGGTCTATTTCAAGGCGACCTTGGGGTCAGTTTCAAAGTCAATCTCAATATTTTTTGAGTTGTCCGGCCTGGAGATTGAACCTATCACTTCGCGATTGGTTGGCTTTTCATTAATCCTAATCAGCAGTTTGGTCGATTACCATAACCTCATGACATCGCCATCATTGATGGCATCAAGCTGCTTATTGATAAGCTCCTATAGATTATTAGAATACAGTCTGTTAGTCTGACATCCTAGCTATACAGGAGCACTGGCTGGGTGCTCGAGAGGCCAACTTCTATTTTTATGAAACTGGGCTACATGACGAATATACTTGTATATCACATACAATATCAAAAGAAATGTTCAAAGACAAAAAACGTGCTCGTGGGGAAGGAGGGACTGCAATCTTTATCAGGGATAATATATCTCAAAATTGTGCACCACTTACCTGCAACTCAGACCGTATATCTGGGGCAATTGTCCGAAATCTCACCATGAATGATTTTGCCATAATAAACATATACATGCCTGCCGATTGCAAAAGAACAGAAGATAAAGAACTATATCTTATGGAAACTGGCAACTTATCAGCACTATTAGAAGAATGTATAAGCATTAATATACCTACAATTGTTCTTGGTGACATAAATGGCACTCTAAGCTTTAACAGTGAGATGCATCCAAGAGGCGAAGATAAACCTTCAGATTTCGGGAAAATATTTGAAAATAACATTATGAGGAAATACGACCTCACAGCAGCTGATCTTAGTCACTGCGGCCATGGAGCAAAACATACGTATAGCTTTAAAGACAAGGAAGGAGACATAATACGGACAAGTTATATAGATCATATCAATATTCCGAATACCTGGGCAGGCAAGATAATGCACACAAAGGTCCTGAGGGAAGATAAGCACAACATGTCTGATCACAGACCAGTGATGGCTAACCTATTACTTGAGAGGCTCATTGAGAAAAGTGAAGCGTTACCAAATCGAAAAAAAGCTAAGGAGATCAGATATCATTTTCGAAGTGCGACTGAAACCCAAATCCTGCACTACAAGGAACAAATAGGAGCCGAACTTACTCTCATCAGTAATGGAAATCAGTCAGTGGATGAGAAGACAGATTCGCTTATAACTATAATCACTGAGGCAGCAACTCAAAATATTCCACATTCTTATGTAAAATACAAAAAACATGTGAAACACACAATAAACACAACAAAGTTCTTGAAAAGATCATACGGAGATCATATAAGATCATTAGTTGACACAAACAAAAGGAACACAAAACAATTCTGGCGGAAAGTAAAACCAAAGGACCACAAACAAATTTACACCAAAAACCAGCTCTCACAAATTTACAGACAAACAGTACAGCACTTCAAAACAGGAAGAGATGACACTGACAATGATGCCAATCCTATCACAGAAACAGGTACACCAGCGCAACCGCAAGATGTCACCCCAGAACAGATTGAAGCATATATAAACAAGCTTAATAGAGGAAAAGCCAGCGATATTTTCAATCTGAATGCAGAAACACTGTTACACGCTTCTTCAAGACCTTTGCATGATTTCATCGCAAATTTATTCAACAAAATAAACAGAGATGGTATCTGCCCAATCGCGTTTACTACAAGCATCACCACTCCTGTTCCAAAACCTCAAAAACGCAAGACAATTGTTCCACAACCGATTTCAGTACGTAATATAAGCGTCATAGTGACAATCGCAAAGCTGTGGGAAATCTCACTACTAAGCGAACTTTCTGCACTGCAAGCCCATGATCTGCAATTCGGGTACAGACCAAAAATTGGGTCAGAAATGGCACATCAATCTGTAACCAGCATCATCAACAAATTCACAAACAGCAATTCGCAGATGTACATTTTAAGCCTCGACTTATCCTCTGCATTCGACACTGTATCATACCCAAAACTATTCAGGAAAATACGATCTGCCGGGGCCTGTACTACAGTCATTGATGCACTTGAAATGTACTACAACAACTCGAATGCCTACCTAAAAAGTTGCGGTTATCTCTTTACCGACAATTTTAGTTTACAACAGGGGGTCCGGCAAGGTGGCGTCCTATCTCCGCTCCTCTTCAACTTTTACCTATATGATTTAATTAGGGACATTAGCTCTTCGGAACTTGGATCACATATAGGTACAGAATCATATAGCATAATAAGCTATGCTGATGACATTATCCTGTTGGCGAACATTAAACCAGACCTGACCGCAATGCTGGAAAAGGCATCGAAATACTTTGAGGACCACAACCTGCTACTGAATACAAAGAAATGCCATTTCTTGTCTATAGAAACAAATGGAAAATCGAACACACATGATTATCTGGAATCAGAAGTTTTGACTCTACGTTCAGAAGCATCCTGCATGTATATGGGGCTGCCACTGCCAGCAGAACCCCATAAGATGGAGAACATTGTTAAAGCAAAAGTATGGCAGAATGTCTCTCAACTAAATCACCGCGGTCTAGCAGTAGATGAAGCATCACTAGACATAACAAGTCTGATATGGCGAGCCGTCTGCCTACCGAGCATATCATATGGCGCTGCCACATTATCTACTGAAACGATTTCTAATGTCAGCAAAACCTGCAGAAAGGCAATGAGGTCAATAGCTCGACAAGATAATCGTCTTCCAACTAAAGTACTTTATGGACTTTTCGAAGTCGACACCGAACTATATCTAAGGGCGAAACAACTGAGATTGATCAACCAATTATTCAACTCCGGCAACAGGAAGATAACCTACCTATTCACAAATATTTTATGTGAACATTGTAGCGGCCGTAGTAGTGCACTTTTCAAATCGTATGTCGAAGGAGCATGGATCTACGACTTTCCAAGTCTATGCTCTTTAGCCATCCACGAGTACTCAATAAGGCAGTGCGTAAAAATGGCTGAGAAGTCCTCATGCCAAAATATGACACCAGGGGAAAACTTCACTCTAGCCTATTGCAACGCCCTTCTTAACAAGGTTGACCAACATGCCCGTACCCGTATTGAATTAGTTCAAAACTATCTTGATCTTTCAAGATAAATCATTAACATACTGTATCTTATGTATATAAATATCATAATCATGATGACTGTATGTACTTATCGTTTGCCATATATATGGGGCCTAAAACCGGATGTTGTTGTTGTTGATTTAATCATACTATTGTAAACGTAGCTATTCATACATTTAAAAAATATTCCAGATTATGATGCATTTATTAAATAGAATATAATAGCCTCGCGCCGGTGCAAAACCAGGCAACATTTGAACGCCCATATCTCAGCTATTTTTCAACGAAATTCAAATTGCGTTACATATTTGGAATCCTTGCATGACCAGCTTTCCATTGGTACCAACAACAGTTATAAGCTATAAGGCACAGCTATAAGCTGTGCCTTATGCTATAGCATACACAGCTATAAGGTAGAAGAATAACTGCGGTGTAACTGGTGTAATATTGCTGGAGACACTATTTTTAAACGCATGTAGCTAAAGATTGAAAGCAAAAATAAAAATTCTGGCTCATCCAGTCAGTGGTCGGGAGGTGAAACTATCTATGTTTCAAATTTCATGCAATCTCATTAAGATTTGTAGAAAAATTAGGGGGGGGGGGGGGGGGGGTCCGTGTCACTGAATAACGACACTGTATTCTGGGACATGGTGTACACGAGTAGGCCATGCCCCTACTATCTCATCGAACAGTATTACATTAAACTATGGTTATAGTTATTATAATGTTGGCTTCCGACCGGAAAACACCCACACACACAGACACCCCAATAGCGAACGCCATTCGATACGTCTCCGCTCCACACCTTCACAAGGTTACTACTCTGTAGGCCTACTGTAGTAGGACTCATTGTCACACACCCAGAATATATATGCCCATCTATAAACTTTCATGTGACGCTATGGCTATACTGAATAAAAATGATATCTTTAGCAAAGAAACAGTTCTAAGTTACAGTAGTAGGCTGATCTACTTCTCTTTAAGAAAATTATTTATAATTATAATGATGTTTCAGTTACTGGCTAATACAATAACTTATTTTTCCAGCAAAACCCATTATTCAACCGCTTGCGTGATGATGCCTAAAGCCCCTCTGCCTATTTCGTTGAATTTTGTTCTTCAAATTTCCAATTATTGCATTCATGCAATATAATTACAACATATTATTATGCCTCTATGTTTGTTGCTTCATTTGCTCCATGTAACACTGTGAATGGATATGAAAGATGTCGATAATGCGTAGTTAGGAGAACTATTTAATCGCTGTATAGAATAAACCTACATTAGTAATACTGCCGCTGCATGTGAGGGATATGGTAACAACAACCGATCGATTCAGTACTATATTACACCAGGATGGACTCAACACAATATTATGTACAGTACATCATTAACATCACCATATTATTAGTTATAATGTAGGCCTACATAGTAAGTAATGGTCATGGCACTCATTTGACGATTCCTGATTTAGAAGGAAGTATAAACTATTTATTCCAAAATTTCAACATTACGTAACGCAGCCACAAAGTACTCACAATAAAAGATAAAATTCGCTAAAATTAAGTGCTTATACTGTAGGTTTTAACATAGATGATCTAATGTTAAAATGTTGGTATAAAAAATAAAAACAAACATTAGAAAGATTCTTAAAGGTAAAGGTGAGTAGAAAATATTTAAACCTACCGGTACTACAGCTCAGGCAGTTACGTTACAGAGTTGTAGTTATCTTACAGTCAGATAGGGGAGGGGGGGGGGGGGGGGGGGGGGGGGTACTGGACGCAATAAAAATTCATCCATTTCCATGGGAAATTGGACGCAAATAACAGCTGATTACTCTCAAAGGTAAAACTGTATTCTGTTCTATTGTGTTTAGTGAATTGCTTTGGTTAAAATAACGCGCCACTGTAACCTGCTCCTGAAGGTTGCAGTATACTATAGAAGCACATGACAGCTCATTAGGGATGTGTTGATGTTAAGGTCCATGCAAGCAGGTGCCGTGTAGTGGACCATGTATCAGAAAGTAAGGTGAATAACTTCTCATACGTAATGGGACGGCATGGGCAGTATTGAATAATCTTTCCAGGATTTGGAAGTCCCATAGAATAAAACGGAACCTTAAGGTCCGAATATTTAGAGCAGCAGTAGTTCCAGTACTCCTCTATGGGAGTCCATGCTGGGCTCTAACTGCTGAGGACACCAAATCTCTGGATGGCACATTCACAAGAATGCTACGCCGGGTTCACTGTGTCAAGTACAATGTACACATCTCCAACCAGACACTATATAACATTGGAGGTGTCTCATTGGTTCCCCCAAGCTTGACACTAGAACAAAATCGCCTCCGCTTTGCAGGACATTGCTTTCGCCGTGAGGACCAGCCAGTGCATAATCTTATACTTTGGCAGCCTCATGGAGTGAATAAGCATGGTGGACAGCCCATGACGTTCTTGAGACGCATCTTAAAGGACACTGGCCTTGAAGATGCGGATGATCTAGCAAGTGTCATGGGTGATAGGGAGTTGTGGCGGCGCAATTTTGTCGACAACCCGGCACAGAATTCTTAATATATATGTAATATATATATAAGACAGCTGCAATGCAGCATGTCGATAGTAATAGTAGTAGTCGTGTAGTAGTTGACCCTTCTTCTTGGCAGGTTACTAAAGAAGTAGGCTGGAGGCGTGTTGAAAGGAACCAAAACAATAAACGAGAGTTAGAAATATTGTAGAAAACCCAATTTAAATTAATTCAATAAAATTTGTTAGTTCGATTTGAAAAAACAAAGCCTCACTATATTTGTAGCGATAAACCCAAACTGAATGTACTGAATATAGTTAATTAATTATTTCGGCATAATTTATTCTGTTATTTCGGCTGCTGATTCTAGCAAAAATACGAAACATACCGGATTCTAAACCTTCACTATTGCGTCGAGTTTCCCCCCTGTCTCAATGTGCTATAGAGAATAAAATCTCGCTGTGAATTAGTTATGTTGTGTTAAAATTTCGCTGTGTAATATAGTTAAATAATTCACCTCTTTTAGAATATTAGGCGTGGGATTATTTACAATTGGCGTGGAATTACTCTGCTCTGTACTGCTCTGTATTGTATGAATGTAAGGGTAGCTAGCAGTTATAAAATGCAAATCATATATACTCTATTTGTTATAACTATACTCCCTGCTACTAAGGCAGTCTCCAACTTCACGTGTCCAGTTGGAATGGACTGGTCGATTACCAGCAAGAACGACGCCTTATTAAAAAAGTATCAAGATAGAATATCTCACTTTGCGAAAAGCAACGACTTCGTTCAAGGTAATGCCACGTTTAGCGAGTGTTTCAGTTGTGCCGTTGCATCATACACACTTGCTGGCTATTCGGAGGAGTACAATGAGGAGATCGTGTTCGATTATCAAACCGGGGTATGCCACGTGGCCGATTACAATTGCGTCCCTTTAAACGAAGCGTTTTGCACCCATTTCGTGACAGTTTCTCTACCTGATGCCGCCCCGGAGAACAGAGATGACTTTCTAGTAAGACTTATGGCGATTACCAATTGGATAAAGGTTGAACTCACAGAAACACACGAAGCTTGCCAATATCAGTGCTGTCCCACGGGCCCGTGCCCTCCAGCAGAACAATGGAAACACAGAGTCAATGAATCCACTACCGAAGGTGGGTCTACATCTACATCATTGGTTACTGAGACCAATGCAGCACAAACAACCACGCACGTAGTTGCTGCAAGCATTACTATTGTCTTAGGAGGGATACTATTTTCCGAATGGTAAAACAGTATTATTATACACGATGCATAATTATTTATTCTGTACAAGAAGCAATGTAACTTTAGTGGTGGTACCAAAAACTACACTATGTCTAACTTATTCTACCATTGGGTCATATAACTTACTTAGATTAGAACCTATTTGTTTGGCCCATTTGGGGCCTTATAAATTTTTGTAAATAATCTGTATCTTTGAGCCAGTTATGTTGGGAAAACCGAGATTTCGTGACTTTTCCTAAAATTTTACGGGCTATCCAACAGCGTAAACGCCAATTATATGGCTATGTTAGTTTTCGTGCTGTGGTCCCTTTCTGGCACCCATCTCCAATATTTTTCGTGCCGAAATTTTAAAAGGTTTTTATGGCTCGCTAAACTAAATATATTTGCGATATAAAGGAGGATATTTTAAGGATATTTTGGATGCTGATTACGATTCTAGAATCTATAACTTAAATTGAGGATTCGAAAAGATTTCTGGTAATTAGGAATGTCCCTCTAGAGCACTAAAAAAAGTTATGCGAATAGGATTATGTAAAAAAAAAACCCACCAAATTAATCTAATTTTATCACATTACGGGTTTTATGGGAAGCTGATATAGTATCCGATTCATTGTGGTATTTTTTTGTGCCAATGCAAAGTGGAACGAAAATGACAAGTACCAAATATTAGATAATCGTAAGTAATTACCAAATCAACCAGTTTTTATGGCTTTATGAGTTTTCTGTATAGCTAAATTCGAATTTGACTCTCAAAAATTCAGAGTCTGAATGTCTATGATATTTTTAAAATGTGCCAATGTGGCACGAAAAATACAAGTAGCACATATCGCTAATAAATTGTATAGTTACACTCTTACACTACCATAAAAGATTTATAACAAGTTCTATCGTGATCAGCGACCTCGAAAAACCTTCAAAATATCCAAACAAATTAAATTTTTGGGAGTTCGAAATTTTATGCTACTTGTATTTTTCGTCGCCCCAGGCAATCACATAAAACGATCTTTGCGATATCGTGAAATAATTTTAACGAGTTGAATCGTGATCAGCGACCTTAAAAACCGTCCCCACAGTGTAGATTCAGAATTACCCAACAAAGGGCAAAATTTAACATTTTGAAATATTTGCTACACTACTTTTCAGCCTAGAGCCGAAAATGACACCAAAATGGTCGTTGACTTTACATGATATTCATAGATACATACAGAAACAAAATACTGTTTTACAGTAAGAAGTACTACCGAACGGTCTTCTAAAAAAATACTTATTAGTTGTTACAATAGAATACCTGTATAGGTACATCGACGCTGTAATTGGTCGCCTCCAACGGATTAAACATCCAATCCAAAGTGGCCACGGCACCCGGTTCTATAGTTCCCCTGGGTGTGAAACACTGCAATACTGGCCAATCACAGTTGTCCCTTTTCAGATCCGTCAAGGGGGTTTCATCAATCTGATTGGAATTTAGTACATAAATAATTAATTAATATTTATTTCGCTATTCAAGAATAATTATTTATTAAATGGGAAAAAATTAGAACTTTTTTTATTAATTCTAGAGGCATTTTATTTACCGAGCGCCAGAGAGGTTAATAAAGGGTCGAGCCACAAGATAATATTTAAAAACAATTTTCCAGGTTTTTTTCATGTAATACATTTCCAATTTTATTTTTACATTGATACTTTTTTGTTGCTTAATTCTTTAATAAAGCGAATAGCGATAGGCCTAATGTTACAAAATAAATTGAACTGTATAGTATTTTACTATATTGCTTCCATAGTTACTCTCCTGATGCTGCCTTACTCAATGTTAAATAATTTAGTGTTCTCGAATATTTATTACGTAACTAGAGAGCCGCTTAACTACATAAACCAATATTGGATATTGAGTTCCGTTTTGGAGTTCGCCTTGCAGACACTAAAGTTGCAATAACTTTTGAGTCGAGTGTGTGAATGGATTTTACTCAAATTACTTGCAAACCTTTTCTACGTCGATGCTCTTTCAACATATGTAATACAATTTCAGAAATTCCACCAAAAATATTTTATTGTTCTATTTTCGCCGGGAAAAAAAAGTAAAACCAATGCAATAGGGAAAATAAGTAGTACTTTTTCTCCCTATTTTCGAGTATATTCGAGCGAAAAAGTAACAATTTAAGAATAAAAACAATATTTTTCCTATTGTCCGGGATCGTTTATTAGATTATGAGAATGGTCTCATTTTATAATTGTACATCATATATTTAACTCTTGTGTATGTTTAAAAATATTATAATTACATTCCTTAGCGAGATCAATTACAGTAGTATCGTCCATGTATTAATTATACTGTCTCTTAGGATATTTATACAGTATTGTTGAGGTGATGGTGAGCGTATAGTTGATGAACTACGATTGTTGAAATTTGTGTTATTTTTGTGTTTGTTAATTAAGTTGAAATGGAGAAATCAATCATTTGGCCCATGTGAAGATTACCAGACTTTCTGCTTTTATATTTCACTCTGCAGTTACCCCCATGTGAAGAATACCATTAGGTTTTCACAAAAAACACAGGTTACAGAAAGGCTAAATCTAACCAAAACAATAAACGAATTAGTATATGTACAGGTTATAAGACAGAAATAAGAGCTATAAAATATCTTCATATATAAAATTCCAAAAAAAAGACGACCGAAAAGTGAAATCCTGGTATTCTTCACATGGGCGAATCTACTAAATACTATGTCTCGGTCCACAACTAACCTGAAATTCCAGAGGAACAGACCCAGCATTATACAGACTGTATGTCTGTAAGGGAGACCTCGTTAGGCCTATAGCTACCGGTGAAAACTGAAAGTATTTCGTTTCATAGTGGATGTATTTGCGACCACGTTCTATGGTGGAACCTAGAGAAATTTACATAGACAATAACCACTGTAAACAATAAACCACATAAACCAGTGTAAACAATAAACCACATAAACCACTGTAAACAATAAACCACTGTAAACAATAAACCACACAAACCAGTTTAAACAATAAACCACATAAACCACTGTAAACAATAAACCACATAAACCACTGTAAACAATAAACCACATAAACCAGTGTAAACAATAAACCACATAAACCAGTGTAAACAATAAACCACATAAACCAGTGTAAACAATAAACAACATAAACCACTGTAAACAATAAACCACATAAACTACTGTAAACAATAAACCACATAAACCAGTGTAAACAATAAACCACATAAACCAGTGTAAACAATAAACCACATAAACCAGTGTAAACAATAAACCACATAAACCACTGTAAACAATAAACCACATAAACCAGTGTAAACAATAAACCACATAAACCAGTGTAAACAATAAACCACATAAACCACTGTAAACAATAAACCACATAAACCAGTGTAAACAATAAACCACATAAACCAGTGTAAACAATAAACCACATAAACCAGTGTAAACAATAAAACACATAAACCAGTGTAAACAATAAACCACATAAACCAGTGTAAACAATAAACCACATAAACCAGTGTAAACAATAAACCACATAAACCAGTGTAAACAATAAACCACATAAACCAGTGTAAACAATAAACCACATAAACCACTGTAAACAATAAACCACATAAACCAGTGTAAACAATAAACCACATAAACCAGTGTAAACAATAAACCACATAAACCACTGTAAACAATAAACCACATAAACCAGTGTAAACAATAAACCACATAAACCAGTGTAAACAATAAACCACATAAACCAGTGTAAACAATAAACCACATAAACCAGTGTAAACAATAAACCACATAAACCAGTGTAAACAATAAACCACATAAACCAGTGTAAACAATAAACCACATAAACCAGTGTAAACAATAAACCACATAAACCACTGTAAACAATAAACCACATAAACCACTGTAAACAATAAACCACATAAACCAGTGTAAACAATAAACCACATAAACCAGTGTAAACAATAAACCACATAAACCAGTGTAAACAATAAACCACATAAACCAGTGTAAACAATAAACCACATAAACCAGTGTAAACAATAAACCACATAAACCAGTGTAAACAATAAACCACATAAACCAGTGTAAACAATAAACCACATAAACCACTGTAAACAATAAACCACATAAACCAGTGTAAACAATAAACCACATAAACCAGTGTAAACAATAAACCACATAAACCAGTGTAAACAATAAACCACATAAACCAGTGTAAAATTATGGGTTATGTTTTATACAGAAAAAAAGTTGATTATATGTAAATATAAGTTGCTTGAGAGTGTTCAATATGTTTAGGCTTATGTTGTTGTTTATCCAAAGTTCTTATCAAATTTTAATAAGGATATTCTTCTTACATATTGAAGAATCTTGCTGTATAAATAAGGATGGGAATTTTTTTTATTAAAAATTCACGGATACATATGGTGGCCCAGATCGGGCTATTTTTGTAATCTTTTTTTTGTTTCCCCAACTTTTGCAATTCGTTTGAACGACTTAACATAACTCGGGGAAACACATATTATTGGCTGGTGTGTCTATAACAACAAACATCCAATCAAGTTTGTTTGGACCCCGAGGCTAAAGTCGGGGCAAGAAAAAAAGATTACAAAACTGGCCGCTCAGGGTTTTCTTGAAATAAAGTATAAGATAATATTACCGGTACCGGTACGAACCTGTAAAGTTAATAAGAACTTCCCTTCCTCGATCGATTTTCAGCAGAATCGGCAACCGATCGTTCCCTGCGAACACGTGACTGTAACTAATAGCAACGGGAGCCGATTGGCCGGGCCCTAGGAGGCCCCTTCGCGGCTCTACCTGGAACACGTGATTGTCCTGGATCCGCATGTGGGCGATTTCCTCGGCTGAGAACTCGCCGGTCTGGGCCCAGTTCTCGATCTCAAGCTGGAGGTCCCGCGGGTATAGGAAGGCCCACTGCGCCGCCACAGTGCCGGGGTTGTGTAGCAGCAGCGAGATGGTGGACGGCGTAGAGCCAACCGGGGCCGCCCCCATATCGAAACTCGTCTTTGATCGGGTGTAGAAGGGGGGCGTGGGCGTTGTACTGAAGCGAGTCGATGTGGAGTACAGGAGCTCCTCCTGTCCGGGGTCAGAGTCCAGGGCCTGGGAAATAAAGTGATTATACGACATGGAAGGAAATACAGTTCGATTATACGACTGAAAGGGAAAATAAAGCGATATTTTTATCGCGTTTTAAAATTACATGCCTGGAATGGAGATACCGTGAAATATTACTAATAGGAGGGAAATAATGTTGGCGGCTGGGCGATAAATAAAATTATATATGCTGGAATGGAAAAAGTGAGATTATACAACAGAGAGAATGAATAAACAGTGTCTCTGTGGCATTAATATATAAATTGAGTATTTACAATAAATAAAATAAATCTATAGTACTTGGGCTTAAAGGGAAATAAACTAATGATCTGCAATTTACAGGGAAATATTGTACGGCTCTTCGAGGATAAAGTTAAATGAAATAAAGTGACACGACTAACCTGGTTGAGATAGTCTAACCGAAGCATAGACCAAAGTCTTGGCTTATTGAAGTTAGATGCGGAGCCGCGACTTCGTGCGTCCATCACGCGTAGTACCGGGAAGGTCCCAGTGACACCGATCTGGCACAACTCGGTTAATTCGCCTCGCGGAGTCGACCCAACCGATTCCTCCTCCGGGATCGCGGTCACCAACTCGTAGCTCACCGAGTGCAGGAAATCCCCACGTTGTAGCGGGGCGACCGTAGCGAGTACAGCTTGCCGAGTTCGCCCGGGTAGTACTAGATGGCGCTGAGCTAGAGTGAGACACCCAGAGTCGTCGTCCACGTGCAGCGCGCAGCGGACGGTGCACTCCGAGTCGTTGAATACAACGATCTCCCGGTAGGAGGCGCTACCGACGCAAACATCTTCGAAGTCGAGGAACGTGGAATCGCAACCGAGTTTATCGGGACTTCCTTGTCCGACAACTCTGAGAAGGAACGACTCTGATTGGCTGGTTGTCCCGGAGGCAGCGTCCACTGATTGGACTACTAGACGGGGTTTTAAGGCGTACTTTCGAGCGGATGAAGGTGTTAGGGTCCATCGATGCGACTGAGATTCGTTTGGACCAATGAGACCTCGACTCGGGTAGACCGAGAGATACTTGGAGTCACCATGGGAGATACGCCATTCGAATCTAGGATAAACGATTAATAGAGTTAATTAATTAATCCATTAATTATTTACTGACATTATAATTATAATGAATATTATATTATAGCGTGAGAATAAAAGTAGCAATTTTCAGCATAATGACCCGAATTTATTTATGTACCAAACGAGCGTAGCGAGGGAAGTTTAAATAAATAAACAAAGGCCATAAAACGCTGTAAAGTGCCCTTTTCACACAATGGTTTACGTAATTTTAAAAATTAACAGCGGTGTCGCCCCTTCTATTCGGGACTCCAGAGTACTCTATACTCTAACTACTCCAGTTCTAAACTAATTTGTTTATTCTAAATGGATGCCCTAAAGTCGGCTTGTCGAAGTTTGAATGAATTTAGCCTATAATGGCTATCATCAATGGAAAATAAACAAGAACTGTTCTAGAAGTTTGTTAGTCAGTGATTGATTACTTTGCTTGCAGCACTTCAGACCAGTGCGCTAATAAGTTAACATAATGTAACAAAATTATACGTTGCTGTTTTATTTTAAATAAAGTTGTGTTGTAGAGTAGTGGCGATATGAATCAAGTGCTTAATAATAGCCTACCTAATAGGAAGACGGGATATGTTGTGTATCGTGTAATCCTGTGAGGCGGGCGAGCGAACGAGAACTGGTGGGAACCAAATGTATCCGTCGTTCTCTAGGTATACGCGTGGACTTTCCGCGGAGCTGAGGAAGAGAAGATCCTTGGAGAACTTGGGTTCCTCGTTGATCAAACATGTGACTCGGGATTTGTAGGTTTTGGTCCAGGGTGGCCGCGCCTCCACACAGAGGATCTGGTGCCTCCCGCGGAGGACTCCCTTACTGGGTCGCACTCGGAAGATTCCATCCGGATCCTCCGGGAAGCTGAACATCACGGGGTCATCGGAGGCGTTGCTTAGTAACAAGGTACGCCGTGAAACACCGCCAGCCGTGGTCGGAGGAAAGACGATCTGAAATAGAAAGAAAATCGTTTGAGAAAAAAAAAGCAAAATCAAAAAGGATTTCCTAACAAATCAATATAGTTTATGGTTTTCAATTTAATGTCTTTAAGAGGAGCCAGTCACAAATAAAGATCACACTCAATTTTCTTTGGATATTATTATCCAATCTCTCCATTACTTCCTCACCTCGTTAGTCCCTGTGAGCGGATTCAATTCCGCCTCATTACCCTCATAAAGTACTGTAGGACAGTGGCGCCCTTTTCAGCAATATTGGAGATACGAGATTAATCACAACTAATCTCGTATCACACCCAATAACGGGGACAACGCACAGCCCGGAAGGCCACACAAAGGGAGGTGGTTAGAGGTCAAACCACCTCGAGAGGGAGAGTAACAGCAGCGGGGGGGGGGGGGGAAGCACTCCCACAGAGGTGAGAGGCGAGAATTAGACTATTAGCCAATAAGGGCGAGGGAAGCATCCGCTAGATTGAGAGGCCAAAGTAATGTAAGAGTGACAATCACATATATTATATTGCATACCGTACCGGTCAGTTTAGTTATCTCAGTCATTAGTTTGGCGCAGGCCGGCAACTAGTTCGACCGTCATTGCGGTGCTGTTGTACATATATTATCTTACCGGTACCTGTATCTATATTATCAGTTGCTAACATCATCTATATTACACTTCAGTTGAACACCGAACTCAATTTCCACTTTACCATATCCACCCATCAGCCTGCTGTGAAGCGTAAGCACTAAACCCGGTTGGGATCCCTTGATCCCGTCACAGTCGAACTATACCGCAAACCACAACTGTGACTGCCAGCCACCACGAAAGAGTAAAGATGAACACAGAGCCCCGAGACTTAGAGGGAGAGAGGACACCGCCGCGGACCCCGGACGATAGCAACAACCTAACGATCCGCGAGGCCGCGACAGGGGGAGGCGGGGGTGAGCAGACCCAGCCGCAGTAGACACAGTGCGTCGACTAGAGAGGAGTGTAGAAGTGAAGTAAGAGGTAGCGAAGTAAGAAGTGGCGAGTGGGGGGGGGGGGGGGCTATGGGCGCCCCACCACGGAAGATTAGTGGCGAGAGAGGGGGGGCAGAGAATGCCCCACAAGAGGGGCGTGGAAGCGAAGTAAGAGGTAGCGAAGTAAGAAGTGGCGAGTGGGGGGGGGGGGGGGGGGGCTATGGGCGCCCCACCACGGGAGATTAGTGATGAGAGAGGGGGGGGGGGGGGGGGGGCAGATAATGCCCCACAAGAGGGGCGTAGAAGCGAAGTAAGTGATAGTGAAGTAAGAAGTGGCGGGTGGGAGGGGGGGGGGGGGGGCTACGGGTACCCCACCACGAGAGATTAGTAGCGAGAGGGGGGGGGGGGGGGGGGGGGTGGGGGCAGAGAATGTCCCACAGGTGTCAGCGGATAATGCGCGGGGCAAGTTAGGTGAACCGCGGCACCCGACGACGGAGAATAGTAGGGGGATGACGAGTATCCCCAGGAGGGTCCAGCCGGACAGAGTAGAGTCAGATGTTAGTGCAGAGAGTGGGCGAGTGAGAAGACATCAGTCAGAAGAGAGAAGAAGAATAGTAGAGTTTAACCGGGAGGTCGAAGAGAGAAGAAGTGAAGGGAATAGAAGAAGCGTTGCTACGAGCAACCGAAGAGCGAGGACGGATAGCGAGCCGTCGGTAGTAGAGATGGAGTTAGGGAGTCAGTGGGGTCGAACTCCGGGAGATTGCCGTCGCCCCGGAGAGACACACTGCACACTAAGAGAAGGGTACAGAACGTACCGATACGAGGAAGAGAACAGGAGAGGGGATTGAAGGGAAACTTCCCGACGGGATATAGCTGCCGATTGAGAGTACGGTAGTCGCGGGGAGGACTTCTTGAATTATTCGAGAAGGTTAAACTTCGGTTCGCAAG